>JAOTQJ010006791.1:0-18352 GCA_025642045.1 Solanum sejunctum
ATAAAAAATATTCAAGAAATAAAAGTGCGGGGATTGTTAGGGGGTGGGTGGGGGTACTCAGATGTGTGGATAGCGAAGTAGATGAGAAAAATATTTTAAATTTTATTTTAAAAAAATAAGTTTTTTTGAAAGAATATTTACCTTTTAATCTTTTACTTTTAATTAATATAAGTATTTTATTTAATTTTTTTCAATGTGTCATGCCATGTGGCAATGTTTTCTCCAATAAAAGGGAGAGTGTATTACACACACTACCGAGGTTTGTTTCTCAAACTAATAAGAGATAGTTTAGGTATGAAACTCACACTCTCAATAGTTTAGGTATGAAACCCCAAAACTGGGGATAGTTTATGTCACACCCCGAGCCTACAACTTTGATGTGATCGACACTCAGAAACCATTTCTGGCCCCAAGCGTACTACTTAGTTTGACTATTTTCTCAGCAGAAGACTTAACAATAGTGGGAAAAGGGCTAAATAGAAGCAACCTGCTATTTTAGAATCTGTCTGCATAAGCTGAATATAAAACTCAAAACCAACATCTGAAATATATTGAAACTAAAGTACTGACTCATGACCTATGGAACCTTTACTAAAGTTGTCTACAAGGACTACTGGGACAGGCCCCAAGTAGCCAGAACAAAAAAATAAAACTGAAAGGAACCACAATAACTCAAGAGCCTCAGACTGAGAATAGGCCTCACCAATTGGCCGGAAGATCTTTAGTCCTCAACGAAGCGGCTGCTGAGGAGCTCTGTCACCTGCGTCTACATCATAAAATGATGCAGGTCCTAAGGACGTCAGTACGTGGATCCACATTATGTAAGATGACCAAAACTTTAAATTGGAATATCATAACATATCATGGAAGACATAATCATCATCATGAATGAGTTAGAAATAATCATACGACTGGTATGCTGAAAATAACATGCTGAAAGTTTGTAAGTAAAACTTAGTTTCTTAGCTTAGGGAATTTCTGTAGAGTGGCCGGTCGTTGAAAGAAGCAAGCCTATAGCCTTTGAAGGTGCGAAGGAAATCCCAGAAAAGTCTCAATGCTATCTACCAAGGGGGAAGAAAGATGCGCCATTCTTCTCTAACCGACAATGACCACTATGAGTTTGTGGTGATACAGTATCTTGCCCACGCTGCCAGAGCCATCCTATACTTTACCGGGATAGGGGACGAATAACTATGGGAGTGGATCCATACCAAATCTAGGCCATCTCAGTGGCTAAAGAGGAAGGTACCGTGTTACAATCCTATCATATGCTGGCTATATAGTTTATGAGTTTGAGTAATTTGTTCTACTCTCACCCATATCGGTGCTTAATGTTGCTCCCAAAATGTTTCATATAGCTCATAACTTTTAAAGAATGAATTCTTGAAATCTTATCTTTCAGGGACTTAGCCCACATTTTAACTTTTCTTGGCTTTCTCACTGAAATATTTATCTTACTGATAATTAGAATCAACTGAATAACCCCAAAATATGCTAGATTTCTTGGCTAATTTGCCAGGTTAAACATTTAAAACACATTTGTGAACTTAGCTTAAAAGATGCTCAAACTAGTCTTTTCTTTTCTTGAATTAATGCCAAGATTTTCAAGAAAACTCAATAAATATAAACCTCGATCATAAATGAATACAAACTTGATAACAACTCTCTAATTGGATCATACAGGGACCAAAAATTGTAATATTCATCAAGAATCTATGCATACATAAAGAAACTTTACTAAAAATTCCACATACTTTTTCATGAATATGATCTCAAACAATCTTGAACTTTTGGAATGAAAACTAGATTAAAGTTTCTAAAATATTCTGAAAATAATATTTTTAGGGTGGCCTTACATACCTTGGATGACTTTTTGGAAGATTGAAAGAATAATCTTGAATGCCCTAATGTCCTTGAATTCTACGCTTGAAGTTCTGGGAAGGGTTTCTTGTTTTTAACATATGAATGTGAGGAAGAAATATATTTTTGAACTTTAATCGTATTAAAACTGACTTAGTTTAGGATATGGGGTGTGAGAAAGGTTGGGATTGTCCCTCCAAAAAAAATGAAATCTGCCTCCTTTGTATATTAGTGCGCGACGCACACTAGTGCTTTTTAGTACTTTTTTGCAAATTTTTTACTTTTCATAAATTTTTCGCAAATTTCTAAGTGTGGCTCCTCATCCACTCCGCGTTGCAGAAGCGACGCAGAAATTCCACTGTTTTAAGCTCACTTAGACAAAAATAATTCACATTTTTTGAGCTAAAGTCGAGTCGATTTCTTGCACTGATCGCAAATCCGGTCTTGGATTTGCAAACAGAGCAAGGAAAGACACGTTACGCGTAAAGTCAATTCTAGGTATTTTCATCATTTCACAAGGTATTTCAGTTTAGCTGTATTTTTTATATTTAGCTCTATACCTTATTCCTGTTATCAATCTTAAAAAGATAACCTTTCCTCATTAGTTCTTTCTTTTAATTTCATGTATTGTAGAATCTCATCAAATACATAATTTGCAGGATTATTGAATATTGTTTCACTAGTCAGAAAGTGTAATAACATGTTTATGAAATACGAACTATACCTAAATAGTCACAGTCTACAGTCGCGTACCTGTTACAGAAGTCTATATCTTTTGGAGAAGAACTCTTCACTAGAATCTTCAATGGAACCTTTTAAGAATTGGAGAAGGAAGAAGAGAAGAAAGAGGAAAACTTTTTTTTTTCTTTTTTAACGTTATTCTCTGTTTTTGAAACAAGAGTCCTTTATAATTATAAAAGGATTTAACTATTCAGAAATATTCTAAATGGTTATGTCACTTTTTTTTAATATAAATTAAATATATAACAAATACATATTTATTTATTATCTAAATTAATTTGGTTGACCCATATGGGTGACCCAAATATGATTCATTCATGTATGATCACTAAGACTTAATATGTGCCACAACAATATTGTCAAGGCGATGATAAGTAGCGCATAATAATGGTCTAGTCCCATTGTAGCAAGATGTTAAACATTAGATTTGGCATAGACACTTGAAATAAATAAAGTTTAATTGAATCTAGTCTTCATAAGCAAAAATATAACAACTCAGATCATGTTTTCAAAAAATCCAAATCTTGTTGATAGAGAAAAACTCAAAGTAATTTGTTGAATATATGAACCTTGCGAACTCATATAGCAGGACCAATTTAGGTTGTTCCTTTCATCAATGACAAACTTTTTGATAGCACCAAATTCAGCATTTCTAGCTCTACCACCAAAATCACCAACAAGACCTCCCACGATTTGTTGTAATCCATGAACCTCATGATCTCCTATGCCTACACCAATTTAGGTTATTCCTTACATCAGCTACAAAATGTTTGACCTCAGTCCTGTCATAGTTGTTGCTTTTGCATTTCGTTGTTCTAGATTTCCGCTTTAAGATGAAACATTGTCCTTTTCTCTTTGTGGAGTGCTTTTCAAGATCCCCAACCTATGGATTTATAAGGACAATTTAATAAGAACAATATAAACATCTTGGCACCGAATTGACATGACAATTAAAGTTAGTGTCACATAGTTAGGAGGTCATTCTAAAAATCACATATTCCATAAATGTAAGGTAAAGCTAGCTAATCAATCACTTCTTCAAAAGGAATTTGGTAAAATAGGCTATGGTAGTCCAAAAAATGCATAAAAATATAAGAGCTTATCTTTTTTTTTACTTCAGTGGTTTCTTAATCAACTTGCAACATTAGAAAACAATTGAATATATATTTTCATACATTCGAAATTGATCGATACTGATTGCTCTTATGATACTAATATTGTTATCTAACAAGATCATAAGAGCAAACAATATTACTATCATAAGAGCAAACATAATTGATCTATTCCGGATATACCAA
The DNA here is from genome assembly GCA_025642045.1 of Solanum sejunctum. NCBI lineage: Eukaryota > Viridiplantae > Streptophyta > Magnoliopsida > Solanales > Solanaceae > Solanum > Solanum sejunctum. Next base: position 3,900 of record JAOTQJ010006791.1, read on the forward strand.
AATATATATTCAACGGTTTTCTCATGTTGGAAGTCAAGAAACCAATAAAGTAAACGAGATAAAGTCTTACATTATATGCAATTTATATTTTTACTACTACAGTATGTTTGACCAAATTCCTTATGTAGAAGTGATTAGCCATCCATACCTTGCATTTATGCAAGAAGATATTTTCATGACAACCTTCTAACTACATGACACTAACTTCTATCATCATGACAATTAGCCGCCAAGACAATTACATTATTCTTACTAAGTTCTCCTTATTAATCCATAGATTGGGGTCGTCAAAATGTGTTGTACGAAAATAAAAGGAGAATGTGCCATCTTGAAAAGGGAATTTACAACAAGGAAATGCAAAAGCGACAAATTTGACAAGAGTGGGGTCAAAAAGTATATCGCTGATCGAAGGAACAACCCAAATTAATGTTGGCATAGGATTCGCGAGGTTCATGGATTCAACAAATTGTGGAAGATCTTGTATGGTACGTTAGTGGTGAAGCTAGTAATGGTGGACTTGGTGTTGGAATAAGATAGACGAGGGTCTTGTATTTGGTTCAAACACTGGTGGCAGTGGAGGAGGGAAAGGTTGTGGTAGAATTTGAATGTCCCAACATTTGCGTTTGATTTTATTTTTTATTGATTTTCAGGTAACAGTATTTGTGCCCTAAGTGTTCAATAAATTTCTTCAAATAAATTACTTTGAGTTTTGTTCTAGGAATGCTTCATTCAATGATTTGTTTTCATTTCGCCTAATATGCATCGCATGAGTAGCTATATTCATTGAACGGAAGAAATAAGAAATGCATGCAAAATTATGATGCCAATCAAACTTTGTTTAAGAAAGAGGGAGGAGAAATACATGAATTCTCTAGACAAAATAGACAGAAGACAAACCTCAAATGGCAAATACTCCCATTCAATAGTCACATTCCTTCAAATCCACATAATCTATACATGATAATTGAATTGAGGCAAACCTACTGCAGACTTTTATCTACAATTATTCTCCTAAACAAACAAGAATGTCGACAACGTTTTATTAAAAAAGTTCTAAAAAAATACAATACCAAAAGCATTCATATATAATTTTGCTAAACACTATATGGGCAGGAAGGGATGGGGAGTGGTGGTTTGATGTGGGATGGTCTAGTGGTGGGAATTGGGGATGTTGGGGGAGTGTGCTCAGAGTGTCATTTATGCAATTTGTTTTCTCACTTTATTAGAAAAATCATTATTAAGGAGCTTGTTTTTTCTACAGAAATCGATTTTGAAAAAATATTATGACTAACCAAATATGGAAAAATATTTTCCTTCATACCAAACACGCTATTAAAGTAAAATTTGTAGCTTTTAAATTTTTTTTCTATTGTTTTTCAAAACCTCATTTCATTTAATTTCATGAAATTTCCTTATTTAGAGATTCCGATTTGTAAATAGGTCATTATCTTTTTGCTATTCATTATTTCTCCTTAACTAGCCAATTTTTATGTTGCATATGTTTGTCCCCATGCCATTCATAACAATTCATATGGAATAATTATTTTTGAATGTCTTCATTGACATTTTCTAAAAATACATGAAGTGATTCAACTTATGCTTTGGCAAATGATTTAAGATTTAGAGAGTTTATTATTTCATTCAAAAGGTAAATGATGTACTATTTTTCTAATTTAAATAATTAAGAGAATTAAGTGAAATTTATAGAACATCATGTAACGACACTTCAGGTCATTTATGCTTTTTTTTAGATATTTTCCACCTATTAGAACTTAACGATAGTGACCCTGTCATTTCTGATTCGCCTGCGCTAACTGTTCGATTTATGTTCGCTCGTTTGAAAAATGTACAATTTTCTTTATTGTAGGCGAGATCAAAGTTGAAAAAAATTTAGCATTAAACTTTGGGTAAATTGTCTCAGAAAATTTTTTGACTATTGCATCAGCTCTAGAATGGACAAATTAGGCTAGGAGCATTTTGGGTTAGATTACAAGGATTTTTGGTGTTGGTTTCTATAGTAAATCCCTTTTGAAATGTTTTTTGTGGCAAAATTTGACGATTTGCTGCTGTATATTGGGTATATTTTTTTTGACAATTTAACATGTGATTTCTTATCTATTTTGAGTCAAATTTTTGTGAATTTTGGATCTATTTTGTGTGTTTTCACGAGGCACACATTGTTGTAATGTCAGAATAGACCGATTGAGCTTCATTTGAAACAAAAATTCTCATGAACTTACTATTTGCATTGAAATTTATGTAATAAAATGTTTTTCTTAATTTAGCTATTTTATATGGTTTTAGACCTCGGGTGGAGCCGAAATTTGAAGTATGAGATCAAGGAAGTGTGGAGATTATTATATGGGTTTTGGTTTGAGAGTTTGGTGCGGACCCTTTTTTTGGCTCGAAATTTGACTGAAGCCCGTCTTCGATGATTTTAATGACAAAATGACCTTATTGATGATGTGATTCTATTCTTTATAGTTAGACAACACTATTAAATTGCCTGGATAGGAAAAGCACCACTAGAGTAATCAGAGACGCGCAGAACCAACATACGGGAAAGCTACGGTCTCCCATCTCTTAGATTTAGTATAATAGATGAATTCTATTTGGAATTGACTGATTGAGAAGCGTGGAAAGGTGTTAAAGTCACTAGGACTATGCGTACATTAGCTACTATTGATGATTGTTTAGCATGGGCTACATGTTATGAGCTCATGTAGTTAGTTTGTCCACTTACAATTGCATTATTGGTTCTCTAGGTTGACAGAGTGGAACTTTCACCTATTGAGGATTCGTTGAGGGTCAGATATTGATTTTTAATCATATACTGACTGTTTGCTGTACTTTTGCTTATTTGAAACTGACAACGAAGTTATTTGACATTCTCAACATGCCTATAACTGTTGTATTCACTTTTATCGCATTTATGCCACGTTGTTTTTATTTTTGGGCCTTAGTCTAGGCTTAGGCTAATGATGTCGTACACCCACTCTTATCATGATTGGTAGATAGTTATATTGATGTCAAGTGTGACTTGAGAGGCGTAGATCCCTGTACACCAGACTAGCATACTAAAGTCTGTATGTTAGGTTCTAGCAGGTGCACTTGCATGGTTTTAATGATGACAAACGGAACCAGATTCTCAGAGATGCACCAGTGGATGGAAGGCATAATCCTAATTGAAGATGGGATTGGTTTATAAAGAAACCAAATCAGAGCGGGAACTCGAAAGAGGATGGCAATCAGGAAAAGAAGTCCTTTGAGTAAAAGAAGTATGCGTCCTACTCAACAAAGGAGTCATATATGGAAGGTCTCTAGGGTTTAATACAAATAAAATCTTCAATCCTAATAGATAAAGATTTTGCATTGGAAAAACTATGACAGCATTCAAGCAAGAGCACGGGCACTTGGCGAGAGCACTCAAGCAAGATCTAGTGTTAGGTTTTCTTGATTGTTCAAGTTTGTTTGACAATCTTCTTAAAAGCTTTGTTTAGAGACAAATATTGTAAGAAGTTATTTTCTTTGAGTGAGTTGTAACTAAGAGTGGGTTCGACTATCAATAGTTGAGTTTAAAGAGTGAGTTGTAAGTTGACTTTGCTCGTTTGAAGTTACTGAAGTTGGTGAAATCCAACTAATGTAGGTAGTGGTTGTTTCTCCCATTAGCAAGGAGTTTTTCCACTATAAGTTGCTTGTTATATTTACTACTTTCTTTGTGCGTGTTGGTTCTTCTTATTGAACCAGGTTCACTAGCAATGCAGGGGTACAAATCTTTACAATTGGTAGCAGAATAGGTCTTTTTGGAACAAGGCTAACAACCTCGAAAAGATAATGGCGGACCCTCCAACAACACAAGAAGGAACTTCTCAGTCCAATCCTCCACTATTTGATGGACAATATTATGGATGGTGGAAAACTCGAATGATGAATGATATTGAGGGGGAACACCCGGATTTTTGGAATGTTGTGCTCAACTGACCAACCATTCCCATGAATGATGGTTCAATCTCATGTGCTCCAAGAGTATTCAAGGAACGCACTGAATGGAATGATGCTGACAAGATTTCCATACAAAATAGTACCAAGGCAAAGAAGATCCTATTGTGCGGCATTGGTGCAAATGAATATATCAAGATATCGTCTTGTCAAGATGCTAAACAAATCTAGGATATACTGTAAGTTGCTCACGAAGGAACCACTCAAGTGAAAAATGTAAAGATTGATAATCTTAACTGATAATATGAGTTGTTCAGAATGCATGAAGGCCAAACCATACAGGCGATGGAAACCAGGTTCTCTACTATTGTCAATGATATCTACTCCTTGGGAGAAGTCATTCCCACCGGGAGGGCCATCCAAAAATTGCTGAATGTGTTACTGAATCTTGGGAGAGCAAAGTTGAAGTCATCATTGAAGCCAAGGATCTGGATACTATGACCATGGTTCAGTTGATGGGAACTCTAGTAACTTATGAACTGAAGAAGAGTCAGGAGAAGGAATTGAACAATAAGAGAAAGAACAAGAACCTAGTTCTGGAAGCTACTGAGAAAGAGGACTTTGAGGAGGAAAACATGTAAAGATTGATAATCTTAACTGACAATATGAGTTGTTCAGAATGCATGAAGGCCAAACCATACAGGCGATGGAAACCAGGTTCTCTACTATTGTCAATGATATCTACTCCTTGGGAGAAGTCATTCCCACCGGGAGGGCCATCCAAAAATTGCTGAATGTGTTACTGAATCTTGGGAGAGCAAAGTTGAAGTCATCATTGAAGCCAAGGATCTGGATACTATGACCATGGTTCAGTTGATGGGAACTCTAGTAACTTATGAACTGAAGAAGAGTCAGGAGAAGGAATTGAACAATAAGAGAAAGAACAAGAACCTAGTTCTGGAAGCTACTGAGAAAGAGGACTTACTAGCCACAAGTGTGGAAGTACTAGCCACTTAATCAAGTTCTGTAAACTTTGGGTACGTGACTACAAGAAGAATGTCCCCGAGAAATCCAAGCAAACAAGGGTTGAACCATATGTTCGCAAGGATAGGAGGATGATAAATCAGGAAGTGGATCGCTCAGTGTAAAGAGCCTTAGCTGCACTGATAGTAACTCTAGTGAAGAATCTGATGGTAAGGCACCTGAAAACCAATCTCTCATGGATGTTGAGGAACCTGAGAAATATGATTTCGTTGGTCTTGTTTCTATGGAGAAATCTGACAATGAAAGGTACAAGGAATAAGTAACTACAGTATCTGATCTCAAGGTTGATGAGGTTGACATCAAGCAGGAGAATATGACACTAATGGCAGGAGCAGGTTCTCATTATCATGACAGTGCACCATTAAACACCAAGGTATGTTTTGAACAAACTAAAGCTAATATTCACTTGTACTTCAAGAAAAATCTTGAGCCCCTATCACAGGTACTGATTGGAGCTGTCTAACCATTTATGACTCTAAGGACCTTCTTTTGGAGGACTATGCCCAATTGAGAATGGATAATGTTGATCTTGAGAATGTCAATCAAAAACTACTGGTGGAAATTGACAGTCTTAAGTCCTCTAGAAAGGAGAAAAACATTATGGGTAAGACGCAATCAGACATGGAAGAAAAGGTTAAGAAACTGAGGGATGAGCTAGGTATCATGTCTAATAATAATGAAGTCCTTCAAAAAGAACTGGACCAAACCAAAGCTAAATTAGAGCACAATATGAAGTGGACCAAGTCCTCTGGAATACTCGATGATATGCAGCAAGGTCAAACTATCACCAAGTATGGGATCAGGTTCAAAATCAAATAACCCAAGGATCGTGCAATAGATCATGGAGTCCTTTGTACCTTATATGGGATGATCGTTCATCTGAGAGATAACTACAATAAAAAATCCAAGGTTCCTAATAGTAGTATCTCCTACATCAACATGAATTATGAAAAGGGTCGACAAATGAGGGGAACAGGACAAAGGTATCCTCTTAGAAGCAATAGAAATAGGACATGAAGAAAATATCTTCCTAGAACTAACAAGTACTGGTCAGGTAGAAGATATCCACCCAGATTTAACTGGTCTAGTAATGGAAGTAGATACTCATCTAGAACTATCAGGACTAAAAAGATTAAGAAGAATTTTCCTGTTTGGGCAAAAAGGGATCTTATTCACCTTTTTTACAATCAAAAGGGACCTAAGTAGATCTGGGTACCCAAATCTCACCTATGTCAATTATGCAAGAACTAGTAGAAGGAAAATGGAAGCAGTGGTACTTAACGCATGCTCCAGACATATGATAGGAGAAAAATGCAACTTCCTTCTACTGAGTAACTTCCAAGGTGGAAATATTGGCTTTGGAAATGGAAAACAAGGTGAAATTAAAGGTATTGGAAAGGTGAGACCATCCTATGTCCCAATGCATGGACAATGTGTACTATTTGGAGGGGGTGAAATACAATTTGCTGAGTGTCTCTCAAATGTATGATAAAGGAAACAATGTACTTTTCACGACCTAGGAATGCAAAGTGACTAATGCTCTCTCTAGGATGCTCATACTAAGGGGGAAGAGACACAAGAACATGTACTAGGTGGACATCAATGGACCTTGTCAACCTGAGATGAAATGCTTGAGTGCTATGAATGATGCATTATCACTTTGGCACAAAAGGCTAGGACATGCCAACTTTTCTACAATCAACAAACGGATCACAAAAAAGGTGGTTTTGTGACTGCCGGCGGGAAAAAATAGTAAAGATCAAGCATGTGAAGCATGTGCTCAAGGTAAACATATCAGGAGCAGCTTTTTACCAGTGGGACTAGTCAGCACTAATAGACCTCTGGAACTAGTTCACATGGATCTTTGCGGCCCTATAAGAGACCAATGTAGAGGTGGGAACAGGTATGCCTCCATACTTGTATATGATTTCTCATGATTCACATTGACCTTCTTTCTAAAATCTAAGGATGAAACTTTTGATGTGTCTGCTATGTATGCTAAAATGGTTCAAAACAATCTAAACTGCTATCAGATGAGCTTGAGAACAGACCATGGTATAGAATTTGAGAACTCCAAGTTACTCACATTTTGTGTTGAAATAGCGTTACTCACAACTTCTCAGCCCCCAGAACTCCCCAGCAAAATGGGGTTGTGGAAAGAAAGAATAGAACTTTGGAAGATATGGATAGAACTATGTTGATAGCAGTGATCTTCCTTAGAGCTTTTGGTTTTGGGTTCAGGTAGTGAACATCGCCTGCTATCTCATTAACAGATGCATAATTAGACCTAACTTGAACAAAAACTCCCTATGAGTTACTAAAAGGCAAAAAATCAAACCTAGACCATCTTTGCTCCTTTAGCTCATGTATGTTATGTACACAATAATGGAAAGGATGCTCTAGGAAAGTTCGATGCCAAAAGTGATGGGGGAATTTTCATTGGTTACTCTTCTCACAGCATAGCCTATAAGGTGTACAATAAAAGAACTAGATGCGTGGAAGAACGTGCACATGTTATGTTTGATTAGACCAATTCTATGTCTGAGAAAGTTTTGCAGGAACACATACAAATGCCAAGAGCAACTAACAATAGGAAAGAGTCAAATAATGAGGAGAACAGGGAGCAAACCAGTAGACCTGGTCCTCTAGCTTAAGGTAATGTGGAGAGAGAAACACCTTCTGAGGCTATCCCTCAAAATAGAGATGGCACATCCAGAATATCTCACCCTACTGAAGATGGTTCCTCAGGCAATACGAGTAATAATCCTACTCTTGAGGATCCAGGACATAACTGGAAGTACAATAGCTCATACTCTCTTGAAAATCTGTTGACCCCTTTGGACTCAAGGATATCTACTAGATCAAAGCTCAGAAACATGTATGCTTTCTCTATGTATGTGTCCCTTGTAGAACCTAAAAATGTTAAGGAGGCACTGCTGGATGAAGAATGGTGCAAGGTGTGGCACTTGGTCCCCCTCCAGAGCATCGCTCCATTATTGGCACTAACTGGGTCTTCAGAAACAAGCTGGATGAACAAGGTCGTATCACCAGAATTAAATCTAGTTGGTAGTTCAGGGATATAACCAGGAATAGGGCATCAACATGATGAGACATTCGCTCCTGCGGCACACATTGAAGCAATCGAAATGTTCATTATCTTTGCAGCCCATATGGAATTCAAGTTGTATCAGATGGAAGTCAGAGTGCATTTCTTTATGGGCACTTGTAGGAAGAGGTGTATGTAAAACAACCTTCAGGTTTTGAAAGCCATGAGCACGCCAATTATGTATACAAGTTGGACAAGGTTTTGTATGGGCTGAAGTAGGCTCCACGCGCATGGTACGATAGGTTGTCGAGGTTTCTTTTAAGTCATGGTTAGTTTAGGGGTAACATAGATAATACACTATTTTTTAAGAAGAAAAGGGCTCATTTTCTTATAGTACAGGTCTACGTTGATGACATTATCTTCAGAGGAACAAATGAAATTGGTGCAGACTTTGCAAAACTTATGGGTAGTGAATTTAAGATGAGTATGATGGGACAACTGAATTTCTTTCGGGGCCTTCAAATCAATTAGACACTGGCAGGAATCTCTATGCATTAACAAAAAATACATCAAGGAGCTGCTTGAAAAGTTTGGGATGCTTGACGCCAAAAACAGTGACACCCCAATGGCAACCACTACAAAACTGGACAGAGATGAGAGAAGTATTAGTGTGGATGCCACCAAGTATAAAGGAATGATTGGGTCACTTTTATACATGACAGCTAGCAGACCTGACATTGTGTTCAATGTGGGTATGTTTGTGAGGTTGTAATCAGCACCCAAGGAGTCACACCTTTAAGCTGTGAAGTGGATTCTGTGATATCTGAAAGGGACCATAGTCTTGGTTCTTTGGTACCCTATAGTCTCTTTACTCGAACTTGTTGGATTTTCCAATGCTGACTACACTAGATACCTGATTGATGGAAAAACCACATCTGGAATGGCTCATTTTCTTGGACCTTGCCTTGTTTCTTGGTCCACCAAGAAGCAAAATTCAGTTGCCCTCTCGACTTCTGAAGTTGAGTATATGGCTGTTGCATCATGTTGTGCTGAACTTTTATGGATAAAGCAACAACTCATGGACTTTGGTATGGCTATTACCTACATTCCTATCATGTGTAATAATATAAGTACAGTAAACATCGCAAAGAACCCGTTGCATCATAAGAGAACCAAGCACATCGATGTCTGACATCACTTCCTGTGGGATAATGTTCAAAAAGGGTTCATCAAGATGGTGTTTTACAAATAGAGAATTAGGTTGCTGACACTATCACCAAGGCCTTGGCTAAAGATCATTTTGAGAAAAACTATCTTCACCTGGGCCTAACCTGGAGGACCTGATCCCTTTCTTCTTCATGTCATTTAGATTGAGTGTATAATCTATATTATAGGATTGATAGTTTATGTATGCAAATACATGGCCCAATGGCATCTCCGGGACTCCTTAACGGGGAACTAATGATATTACCCTCAGTGTCTATCGTAGGCAGCATATGGTTGCAATTACACCTTGTTGTTGCCTTCATCAGTGGAACAAGTATGCGTCTTTCACCACATATACATAGGATAGTCATGATTTATGCATGTTATAATCGAAAGATAGTCTGGATCCTCCCTTGTAGAACCTAGTCCTTCCCCAGGTCCATATGTTGTCTTTTGTTTTGGCGAGAACCCCTACATCTCTGAACATCAATATAACCTCCCTTGGGATTTTAACAGTTTCTATGCACAAAGTCAAAAGCGTTGTGTCAATCATTCATTGCTACAGCTTCACGTTTCCTAGGCGTTGTTTAAAAACATCCATTCCCCCTAAATCTTTCCCACTTACTTTCCAAGAAACCTCTCTTTTTTAGAATGAATATTCTAGTCAAGAAAATTGAAATGCCATGGCCATCCTCGTCTGTTGCTCTGACACTTACTCAAAAGCCTCGGCGCCTTCGCCACCCTAGGACCTGTCTCAAGGGGAACTTCCCTCTTCTCCCTTATCGGTGTACTTCCAGTCACCCCAACCATCTCCCAGAGCCACCTCCCACGAAAACCAACCACCACCTCCTTCCACCGCCATCACTACACAACTCGCCTTCACACCTTCTCTGTCTCCCGACCACCCCCATTATGCTCTGCGTTCACCACTCGGTATACCAAAACCTTATCGAATGCTGGTTATTCTTCCTAACACCATGAGTCTTTCTCCTCTTATTTTCCCTTTGGCAATACGACATCGCTTCCTAGGCCTGCATCTCTGGTCCTCTTTGCCACTCTTTCTCCGCCTGATCAAGGTGAGGTTGACTTTGATGATAACATACCTTTTGCGTCTGTTCGTTGATGCATTGTTCAAAGTACTACGACTTAGGTTCCTTCCTCTATTCCATCCTCAAGTCTTCCTAGGGGTCCCATCACTCAAAATTAGAAGCTTCTTTTGCCTCTACTCCGGCAAGCACTAGTCAGAAACGTCTTTGCAAAGGTAAGGTACTTGTCACCCCTTTATCTCCTGTTCATGTTAATTCTTCACCAGCAGGGTCCCCTGTACCTGGTTCTCCTATCTCTGTGCAGACTGCCCCTAGTCATAACAAGCATGAGGCTCGCTTTTTGGCCATTGGGAAGGAAAGGTATTTTGCTACTAAAGTGGTTTTGAGGGGTCGAGCTATACACCAGGCAGTTTGTCAATTTCCATACATTGAAAAGTTGTGTACTAAACTTAATGCACAAAATTGACAGCATCTGTTTCTAAACATGAAACTTCTAGTGTATGAGGAGGAGGTTGGGAGTTCTACACTAATATGTCTGTTTTGAAAGGTAACGTGGTCACTTCAAAAGTTCGTAGGGTGGAACTAGTTTTTGATAAGGTGCATTTGGGCAAGATTTTACAGAATTCCATCATTTTCCTTAGCAAAGTACATCCAGGATAAGGATTTGAACTATGTTCCTACCTCTACCTTCAATCAGAGGTGGGTCACTGACACTCCATGAAAAGATCTGAAGAGTGAGATGCCCCCATTCCTGGAGCTGTTATTTGAATTAATTCATAAGGGTATGTTTCCATATGGGGAATAGGCATGAGGCAGCCTATAGGGACATGGGTCTGGCCCATGCATTGACCTTGAGGAACTAATCAACCGACCCACTTTTATGATTCGGCACATGGCCCGCACTGTTGATCCTACTCAGTCCCCTCATCATCTTGCTTTAGAGAATTTTCTATCCTATGTGTTCAAGGAGTTACAGGTCCTAGTTGGTGCAGGTCGTCCCATGACTAAGAAGGACATATTGACAGAATGACTGCACAAGAGTGTTGGTGTTTACATGTCTCTGTTGCTACTGTTGCGCCTCCCAAGGCAGCTGATTTGATGCCGCAGATGATGCTTGATCCTCAGGATACCCGGACAGAGCAGGTTCGCCTCCAGGCGCAAGTTGAGGACTTGACTGAGAAGCTAGAGAAGTCCCAGGCTGAAGTGGGATGTCTTAAAGATCAATTCATTAATTAGCAACAGAACCATAATGCCCGAGAGGACACCCTCCTTAGGATGCTAGGCTCTCTTACCCCCTTTGCCCCTGCTCCTTAATTATTTTTGTTGGCTCCAGACATTCTCCTTTGGTTTTGTTCTCATGCATATATTTTGTTAAAGCTGTGGATATTAGTGGGCTTAAAGCCACCCTGTTTTTGCTGTATATTACGATGCATGGTTTTTCTTGTGCTATGTTGCTTGCTCTATGTGGATGGCTAATATCCTTAGTTTTAGGCGTATTATACCTATTGTACCTTAGGCCCTTGTGCTTGTTTATCTTGTTTATCATTTTTTTAGGTCCACCTCATTTCTTTTTAATATGTCACAGGGGAATAATGGGGTTACAGCAGAAGCAGTTACCGTGTCTGCCATCATTAAAAAGGGGGAATTTGTTAGGTTCTGGCAGGTGCACTTGTACGATTTTGATGATGACAAACGGGACCAATTTCTTTAGGAATGAACGAAGCATTCCTTTCACTTTCTTGGAGGAAGAACAAATGTGAATGATATTATCTTCTAGAAGGAGACACCATTCTACGTACAAAAGATAATTAGATACTTTTTTACTATACACTCTTTCTCTTAATCTTTGAATGTAAAATAAAGGGTTACATAAGAATATACGATCATGACATTCTACTAATATACTTTTATATGATGTCATTTATAATTTTTATAATATCATTTGCTTAATCTTTTTTATCCTTCAATGAAAAACTACTTCTTTATTATTTTGTACAAAGAAATGTAAACAAACATTCAAATAAATGCCAATTTCCATATTGAATACAATACAATTAATCAACCATAAGTATATAACTCTCCATGTATCAAATACTGATTTTAGAAAGTTATTACAAGTCATTTATGTAGTGTCATTACAGTTTCAGAATTGATTCTTCATATTCTTCATTTCCTGGTCATTAGTCTCCTGAAATTTAAATCCCATCCATGTTGTCTCAAGACCTCTTGAATTGTAGCATCAGCTATCTGAGCTGGAGTAAATAGGGTGGGGACTTTTCCTTTAAAAGTTGTTGTGTTTCTTTTGATCATATTATATTTTAACTTGGTGTGTTCAACTTTCCAATGCTTGTCTCCACATTGTCGTTGCATTGCCATGATTCTCCATAATTTAGGCAGTTATGTTATGAGCATGTTGGCCTCACAATATGTTTGTTTCTTTTGTAGATGGAGTATCTTCCTATTTCCTCATGGAATACATTGTGCCAGCTTATGGGTGAATTCTTTGACATATGGAATGATGCTGCTGGAAAAAGATCATTACTAGGTCATTTTGTGCACTTCGAACCAAAGTTTTCAAAGTATGGCCTCTCTAATCAATACACTTCAGAGCACATAACTGTGTAGTATGCTAGCACCATTGCTCAAATGAAGCAGTAACTGAATCATCAGAAGCAGTGAGAAATTAGAATGTAGCATAATGTTCTGCTAACAATATAAGATTTTAGCCTTGGTACCTATTTTATTTTTCATACAAGTACTGTGTTTTGAAAATTGAATCATTATGATACTGCTACTACTACCTTATATAAAAAAACCGATGCTAAAGACAGATCCATAAAGTGAGTTTTGTGTTTTGGAAATTGGGTCATTATGATATTGCTATTGCTTTAACGTCAGTTTTCCATATAAGGCAACAGTAGCAGTATCATAATGACCCAATTTTCAAAACACAAAACTCACTTCATAGATCTGTCTTTAATGTTGGTTTTCTATATAAGGCAACAGTAGAAGTATCATAATGATCTAATTTTCAAAACACAGTACTTATATGGCAAATAAAATAGGTACCAAGGCTAAAATTTGATATTGTCAGCAGAACATTATGCTACATTCCAATTCTTACTGATTGAGATGATTCAGTTGCTGCTATCATTTGAGCTATGGTGCTAGCATATTGCAAAGTTGTCTGCTCTGAAATGTATTGATCAGAGAGGCCATACTCTGAAAACTTTGGTTCGAAGTGCACAAAATGACCTGGTAATGATCTTTTTTCAACAACATCATTCCACATGTCGAAGAATTCACCATAAGTGTTGGCCAATAGCCCATATTCCAGCTAAAGGCTCATGGCCTAATCCTATTCTCTTTTGGTTTCTAGTCCTAATTGGAGAAGGATTAGGATTCTAATCCTATTTGGAAAAGGATTGGAATTGTCTTATTTGGAGTTGGTTTTGGCTTAAGGAAAGAACAACTCATTATCTATAAATAGGAGAACTTCTGAGAGAATTAAGGATTGCTCATTATTATTCATCTTTGAGAGATATGAGCACATAATAGAGGTCTTTGAGAGATCTTTCAACAAGAGAGAAAAGAGAAGAAAAGGGTGTTTTCCACAGTAATTTTTCCTCTCCGACCAGCAGCCTTCAAATTGCATTTCCCGATTCATTAATTGTTGTATAGGTCTAAGATTTTAAGTGTTCCTAACATCTTAGTCTTTGATTTTCACAGTAGAGATCGAATTTGGAGGTCAATAACATCTGATTTTGTGTCCCAAACAGCAAGTCTGATTTGGGTGTTTTCTTCCTTCTTCTTTTTATTGGTATAACTATTGCTTCTCCTTGCTTGGCAATTGTTATGTAGTCATTAAGAAGAATATTTGTAACCCTCTTATTGCTATAGTGGAGTAATTTGGATCTCGATGATCCCGTGGTTGTTACCTTCATTTTGAAGGGTTTTTCCACGTTAAATTAGGTGTTCTATATTTTCTTTACTTTCAGGTTTTGCTTCCATCCGTCGTAACAAGTGGTATTAGAGCTTAGTTGTATAATCAAGAATTCTACGATGGAGGGAAATATGAGCAAGATGGTGTGCTTAAACGGGAGTAACTAGAACATATGGAAAAGCAATATAAAAGATCTACTGTTCGTGAATAAGATACATGTTCCCTTTTT
>JAOTQJ010006859.1:0-18348 GCA_025642045.1 Solanum sejunctum
AAGTTAACATGTAAAAGCAATTTTATTATTCATATTAATCAACTTCTATGGAGAATTATTTTTCTACACATAATTTTGTAAGAAAAGGTTAAAAAATCAAAAAAATCCGCAAAACGCACCAATCCGCACCAACTTGAAAAAATCTGAGATTGATAAATCCGCATTTATTAGTTTGGTTTGGTTTATATTAAAAAATCCAATATAAATAATTTGGTTTGATATTTAAAAAATTCGCATCAACCCGCTCCATGTACACCCCTAATTCCACCCAATCTTCATACGTTTCCCTTGAAACAATTTTTACTTTTTGCTCCACTGTTCTTCAACTCATTCAAACAAAACTCACATCATTATTATTATGCTCCATAATTTCATGACTTCAGTTTTATCAGTGCATAAAAAAAATCTTCATATTATATAGAAAAATTAAAATATTTGCCTTATAATTAGAAAGAAACCCAAATTTATTGAAGATAATAGAATCATCGAGTTGTTAAATTATAACTCAAACTCCAATCAAGAAGAATCTCACTTCCTCAAAGAAGAATGTCACTCTTTTGAAGAAGAATAAAAAATCAGTTAAGAAGAATTAACGCTCAGTTAAAAAATAATGAATGACGAAGAAAATCTCAACTTCTTCAAATCAAAAAGGACAAAAACAAAAGGGGAAGATGGAATCTCCTTCATCTGATTATTCAATTCCTAATTTCAATTTTGTAAATCTAAGGAAAAAAAAAAGAGTATTATTAGGGAAGAGTCTGCAAAACTCTTGAAAGAATTATCTAGTTCAACATTGAAAGAGCATTCGAAAATTCTCAAGTAGAAAAAGAATAATTCTATTGTAAAGGTGTTTTTAATAAATTATTTTTTTAAAAAAATAAATCATGCATACTATGATATAGAACTGACATGCATTGGGTGCAAATTTTATACACTTTATTTATTGACTGTGATTTTTGTGTTGTATCAAAATGATATGATTTTGAATTACCCATAGTTTATTCTTTAATGTTATACACAATGAATATTAGATAAAACGAATCAATAGTAACTTTCTTCTCATCTAAGTACACGTGCAAACTCACATTATTATGTATGCAAATTGATGGACATCTTTCCATAATGTGTTATTAATCTCTAGTCCATCAATAATATTATTTACTCTTAGCTACGAAGATATCGCATTAATCAAGTCATTATATAGAGTGCTGGAATCATATATCATTTTCCATTTGAAAATTAATATATTTTTTTGTTTTATCATAAAGTCATCATGTAATTCAATTTGAATAGTGTGAAAAAAATGAAATTATATACAAAATTTTTACTAGCTTCATGTCAAATATATACACATTATATTAATAGCATACAGACTTAATAAAAATTGTAAACAAATCATATATCAACAATATATATCAATTTAATACAAAATCCATTCAACATATAATCACAAATATCAAATTTGAACAATATGAAAAGATATCAAAATGTACAAAATTTGTGTCAACTTCATGCCAAATGCATACGCAGTATATCAGCGTTCTATCAATTTAATAAAAATTAAAAAAAATTATTTATCAATTTCATACTAATCTTCTTCTGCATATAATAAAAAAATACTCCATTAAATACACTATATATATAAATTAAGGATGTCAGGTAACACCTCCATATATAAATCGAGGATGTTATTATATATAAATATACATTTTCAGATTTCAACATGATATCAAATTCATATTATATTCATGTCATAGAGTATGAATTTGTATATCATTTGAATGAAGGGTAGTTCAAGAAAATCATTCTTTCAAAAAAAATTACGTACGCCAATATTTATATATTTATATTTAATAAAATTAAACACTATTATACAACGTAATCAGATTTCTCAATATTAATACACTTAAAAAGTAATTTATTAATTTCAAATCTACTTTTATTGAACCACAAAAAATTTAAAAGAATCATAATCTGAATGAGAATCTTTCATAAGAATTTTTCACTTCCCTGAGAATAGTAAAAAAAAATTCTTTCAATAATGAAATCAACTATGATCAGAAAATGATTTGAGTGAGAAGACAAAGAAGATAATAGATCAAAAATAAAAAAAAATAAAAAAGATTCAAGAAGGCAGATTACAAATTAATCCAACTAATTTAAGTAAATTAAGGAAACAACCTGTACTAATTTAAGTAAATTAAGGAAAACAAACATTTGATTCAGTTACAAACTCCTTATTATATACTAACTAATACATAATCATCAAGACTTTATGTTTTTTTGTTTCGTATTTTATTAATTTATTATATTAAAAAAAAGTTACAACCTGTTAATATTTTATTGTTAGAACTTGAAAATTTTAAAATCATGTTATAACTAAGAAATAAAGTATCTTATAAATGTCATTTATAAAATTTACTCAATATTTTATAATATAAGACATGAATATTTCGATGTAAAACATTTGAAATCATAGATAACGACATTCTTATGCATGTAAATTAAATGCAATTGAAATATATGAAACAAGAAAATTTATTAGAAAAATTGTGTGATAGAAGTCATTTGAAACATTTTTTAATTTATTGATTAAAGTCCACAAGAACTCATATTTGTATCAAATAACAACATAATTAGCTTCACTACACATATTTTCTATGTACTAAATTTAATTATTCAACTTTATAATTAAGTTGGTCCAGTAAGCTCATCGTTCATCAATATTTGACCTTACATTTTTCTCCCTTGATATTTCTTAGATTATTGAATTACCAACATACTTAAATATGATCAATATTTGTTTCTTTTAAGACCTTAATTTTTCCCCCTTAAATTTTTCGTTTATCACTCAAATGCATTGTTTATTGAACTAGGAGAAGCAATATTTATATATTTTTAAAAATATAGACAAATTAATAATATGGGGTGCAGGCGCAAAGCGCGTACCTAGAAACTAGTTTTCAAAAACATTCAAGTTCTATATATTGACCTATGAAGAGCTTTTGTATTATTATTAATAATTAGTTTTGTTGTACGCGTTTTGCACATGATCGAAATGACTAAAAATAAATTTAATTATGAATTTATAAAATGATAAATAGTTCACTACATTTTCCTAAGCGACTGTAGGGTATTTTCTTGATTTAAATAAGTAAGAAATCGAAGTCTATCAAAAAAGAAAAATTTAGGAGTCTTTCCACTAGTAGAAGTCCTTATTTTATCACTTTTTTTTCATATATTTTAAAAGATAATGTTATAAATATAATTAAATAATAATTTAAAGAAAAACGGTGAAAAAACGATTTTGTCTAAAGTAGAGTCTTTTAATGAAGAACAAAAAGTTCAAACAACATTTCTAAAAGCCTTGACACTTTTAATATAGTATAGATAATGTACTTTACTCTGTGATAGCATGTTCCGTATCATTTTTATTAGCAGGTTATCAACAATTAATGCTTACTCAGAGAGATCCTAAATATATAAATAAATTTGGAATTGTCAATGGATGAACTTGAAACTTCACATGATAATGTTTTAAGTTGTCTTGCGTCGATAATCTGTTATGTCCTAAAAATGTAAAATAAACTGGCAAATTTTGATAGGGAATTAAAGTCCTGAGACACAATTACCAGTTTTCAGTTTAGTGCAATTGGACTTTGAGTTTCCAACTGTCTTCTGTTAGAAAACTAACTACTCGTAAAATTGAACCAAGTATAAAAACTCAAGGAAGAAGTTAAAATTCTAGATAACATTAACATGGAGAACATCTGAATATATATAACAAAAAGATAACTATTTCCTAGCTATTAGCCACTTACAAAGTGGATTCAACGATAGGAAAAATGTCCTACTAATCAGCCATAAAATGCCAGTAATAAGCAACTAACTTTAAGTCTTTTGCTAGAAAATAGAAAAGCTGTAAACTAAAAACTGAGTAAAAAAACAATAAAAACACTAAGCTGAAAGTTAAAAATGCCAATTGGCTGACATCTTCATGTCACACCCTGGGGGGGGGGGGGGGGAAGGGGGTACCCCAGAGGCAATCAGTACTTAGAGACTATTGCTAGTCCCCAAACGAACCACTTGGCTTTATCACATTCATTCATTCATACATTCTACTAATCAGCGGAAGAATAAATAGGCAGTAAATGGGCACATCATCCTCTAATCTCAAAATAATATTATAATGAAAGGCTAGTGGGAAAAACTAGCTCACAATCTTATCAATCAACAATCTGACTATACTGTATGAAGCCTTAATCACTATTAGGTGGTGTCAATGACAAACCCATGGCTGCCTCAATCAAAATAAAGAGTTAATCAGTATCTAACTCTAAAGCAAGATGAAAATAACATATAGATCCTCTGAAGTAAGGGAGGCTCATCAATTCACTGAATGTCCAAAGATCCTCAACGATGCTCCTACTAATAGTCTTGATCCCATATATCTACGTCATGAAATGATGCAGTCCCAGAGGGGAACATCAGTACATAAAATGTACGGGTATGTAAAATAGCTGAATGAAACCGATACAGGTAGAACAATATGGATATAACATCAACTTAACTCAACTCAAAAGATTCAACTTATCTCAATTCAGTAAAATATGCAAGTTTAAAGTAAATCATGCTCTTTCGAATATTCATTTTGGAGAAAGAATGATTTTGTTAGAATTCTCATACTTTATCAATGTTGCTTGGGAGTTTCTCTTAACTGACATTTGTCTTGTCGAGCCATATTTAAGTTAGGTGGGGCACAACGAATATACATTATTGGCATGCCCCTCCTAAACTTGCCATTGTAAAGAACGCAGTCCGTCTATCTCTCTCTCACTTGGATCCAATGAGAATTGTTCAACTATTGAGACAAGAGTCGTCAGAATGTGCTGCACGACTATCCTACGTTGGCAAACACAGTTCTGGGGTGACACTACTCACCCAACTCGATGTTCAATAATGCTCCCAAGACTAGAAGATGTACAATTATTTATCAAATCTATCTTCTTAAACTCATGTCATCTATCTCTATCATGTATCAATAAAACTATTATGAAAAGTATATTTACATTGCCATCATTACATTCTTAAAATATCATTTAGACTCAATGTTCAATCCCATTAAACTCATTAGAATATCAATTATTTTCAAATAAAAAGATAATACTCATATTTCAAAATAATCTCTGTACAAATTAAAACTCCCCCTCAAATTTTTGTTCATGCTCGAAAGTCATATTCATGAAAACTCAATAACATATGCTACAAGAAATCATCAGTGTTTAACATGCTGAATACGACTAACAAATCTTAGTTTTCAAAAACAAACATAGAAACAATCATAGTCTTTTATTAGGATTCATGTGAATGAAGACATGAACATATATCCAATTAATTACTCAACTTCAAGAAGATTATATATAGGAAACTCATTAATATTGTAGAAACTTAAATCAAGAATTAACTCAAGATAGTACTTCAAAAAAACAAGTGTGTAGACTCAAGAAACTTTGAATTCTCATCTAATACTATCTGTGGGACACATGGAGTACAATATCATGCTTTTAGTTTAGCCTTACATACCTGGGATTGAAGAATTCCCAACTTCCTTCACGAATTTGGCCCTGGACTTGAAACCCTCCTCTTTCTCTTTTCTCTTTCTCTCAGTTTCTCTCTTTTAGACTTAGGAAGAATGGGTTTTGTGAAATCCTTTCATACGTATTTAAGCTTAGAAATATATTTTGGGGTATTAAAAATCAGTTGAGAAATGTCTAGAATGCTCCTCATGAAAAGAAGAGAAAAAAATTCACTACGCGGACTGGGCGCGCCAATGTGATTTTTTTGTCAAATTTTTTTTATAAAAAATTAATGAAAAAAATAAGTGTCGTCCACGTCCCAGGCGCGTTGCACCCTGGGCACAGATCCTCACTATCTTTTATCATTTTTCAAAGAATATTTCTCAACCTAATTGTTCTAAAATCGGGTCGAGATCATTTTTCCACTCGATTTTCTGTGCTGATCACAACTCCGGTCTTGAATTTCTCATCGAAGCTTTGAAAGACGCATTATGTGCATGTACATTTTAGGGACGATTTGATAATTTTAAGAAGTGTTACATTATCTCCCTCTTGGGATCATTCGTCCTCGAATGATGAGTAAAGGTAAATATCAAGGCACAAATAGACTCATGATTCATCATAATATTCACACTATCAATCAATCTTTCGATCCTATCTCAATCAATAATCAACTCTATTTGGACTCAAGAGTAAATAATAGACTGAAGAACAGACAATCAATTTAGTTAAAAGTAAGAAAATTACCTTCGACATTCTCATTGTGAGGCGCAAATAAAAATCAATACTCATTTCAATACTCAATTAACTAATCTGGATAGTAACAAGTCACTCAAAATAGACAAATCGGTCTAGATCAAGAGTAGAGATACTCTTCTAGAATTTTCATCATCAAGCACGAATAGAAAGCTGAAACTCAATTAATTCGAATCGCTTAAACACTTCGATAATCAGTCCTTCAAACTCAAGAAGGAAGCCATCAACTCTAATGGAGAATGGGACTATCGACATATAAGACTTTATATTCAACTCTTAAGATTAACACCTCGTCTCAATTGTACTCCCTTTCATGGCGCTCTACTCCCTTAACTTAAGCCGATAACTCTTACTCCAGTTTCCATCTATCCACCTCCCCCTCTTCCATTCAAACCTACTTCTAAGCCTCAAGGTTTCATTTACGAGATGATCATATCTTACAACGCTAATCCTCAATACTTAACTCTAAACTTCAGTAGGGCTTTCATCAAAAGCTCACTAGTCCTCTTCACTACCCCCATATCCTTACTTGAATCCCTTATCACGAAGTCTTCAATAGTTTATCATCAACGCTTACGTAATAACAACTACACATTCAAGCCTATCACTCTGCCTACTTCAACTATGTCTTAGAATCTTCAAGCCTGCTAAACACCTCTACCTTTACCATTCAACGAACTCTCACTAATTCTACTAAACACCTTTACCTTCACCATTCAACGAACTCTCACTTGAAGTCACACCCACCTACTCCTACCTATCTATTGCAAATATTATCTCTTTCCCTCTTCCTATCTCTATTCCTACATGACACAAGTTCAGCACCAGCACCACAACGATGCTATATTCACTCATCCTCTTCTATCCCCCACTCTCAGTCTACTACTATCAACATCATAATTTGGACCTAGAGGAACTCATCATCTTCCTGTTTGGCAAAACCTCAAACTACTACCTCTCCATGCAAAATAAGTATGAATACCATCGAGAACTCAAATACTCAGTTGCTCGAGTACTCATGCTCATGAATAGACTTCGAACATAATGTCTAGAGTTTAAACTTTGTCTCAACCATCATTATTAGGCACGAGTACTATCAAGGACTTGTATATTCAAGTATGCAGAGGCTCAAACAGAACATCAACTAAAAGATAGGAACTCAACTCCATTATCACAATTCAGGAGCACTCATTCTATCCTATCACCCATAACTTGCCTACTATCATCAATACTTCTATCAAGATTGGAAAGCTGGATTACTCAAAGAGCTTGAACGAAAGATCATTAGCACGATTCACTCGAGAAATCTTATCTGAGAACATTCATATATTATACTCTCTCTCGTCTATCAGGACTCATTCGGAGTTCATAAAATCATACGTAGTACGAAACTCGGGTCACATCCTATTTAGCATAGGAGTGAAAATACTTAGATTAATGGGGTAAGATCAAAATTAATGAATGACTTCATTCACTTTCATCCTCCCAACTTGAATAGCAATCAATAAGTGGTATATGAGACTAGGCCACAGGTGTGGCAGTCGCATGCCAATCGTGGAGAGAGTATCACCTCAACGGAAGAATAAGAAATGTATGATATGACAAGAATTGATGTCTCATCTCGATTAGACCATCTCTATCAAACTCAAGATCTACTTCAGTCTACCACTTCATCATCTTCCCTTAGCTCTCAAGGTCCTCTCTCTAAATTTGGGAATCAATTTCCTCTACTAGGCTGTAAGCACATACCTCTATTCTTTCAAGGAATCACTATCCACAAGAATGTCTTAAACTCTTCTGTTATGCTATAGTCACATATATATAACTAATCACTTAGACTCTTTTCAATAATATCACTCTTAACTCCTTTCCTGCCTCTATGGGAATCTATTTATATTTACTATTCTTATGGCATACCTAACCATTTCCCATGCCTCTTGCAATCTAACCTCTTCTTTTCTCTGCTAACACTCAATTTTTATGTTCTCATAAACCCATCTACATAAGACTTAGACTATAATGAAAAACTCCTCACATCTATCCATAAAACCCTAATCAACCTAGTTGTTCGGGATGACACAGAATGCCTACCTCAACTTACTTCCCATTGAACTAAAAGATATTATCTAGATTCTTATTGCGGTCATGACTTAGAGCTTCATACATCTTTATATAATCATGTAGACATATCTTCATTCTCCTCTTATCTATTGAGCTATCCTCATTTCACTAGTCTCACCTAAGGGGCACTTGTACCCTACTCATAGCATCACTTTCCTTACAAATTAAAATCTCCATACACTATGGCAAGTCTCTTAGAGACAATCTGCAACTAAGACTATCATTCTCATGACACTATTTCTTCTTTCACACTACTCCTCAAAATTCAAGCTTAGGGTCTAGTACTAACATGTGTTTTTATCACACACTTCTCTTACACTAACTTACAACTACTAGATAAGTATTTAGGGAACATAATCCCACTAAAATCTCATAATGAGTATTCAATCAACACATCCATTCCTCACAACTCAGTACCACTCACTCATTCACTATACCTCCTTATTTGGGTAAGCTTATAACTCTATGAGCCTCATGGTCTCTCATTTACAGTCATAAGCCTAATTTAGATCTATCACATTAAAATAACTCTTTTCCTCCATTTATGATCTACAATTCACCCTCAATAGTATGAATAATACAACACATCAAAATACACTTCCTTCTAGTTTGGGCATGCTCTAACACATTCTGACACTAACTCTCTCTCTTTCTATACCTCATCTCATCATGGCAATCATTGGGTACTTTCAACTCTTTCATCAAAATTATGGCCATTAACTCATCCTCCACTAGTTACCTAATGGATACATGTCTCTAACTACCCGAATCAATCAATCACCACTCTCACTACTCGGTCTCTTTCTCTCTCTCATTATTTTTCTGGCTCAAGGGTAACAACTCTACTTATGGTTTTACAAGACTTTAAATCTCATTCCTAGTTGGAAACATTAAAATTCTTGGAAATATAAACTTTTCTATCATGCATAACATCAAAAGTAAGTAAAGATTCAACTTATACCTGTCACGACCTTGCGGAGTGTTTTATGAGCTGGGAAACTATTGCGGCACATAACTAGTCTATATCCTCACTCGTTCTAGGAGTAGCATCTCTATGGTTTCATCTAATTGATGGTGTAGATCTAGCAGGTTTGGCTTGGTAAGCCCACTTCGGATAATCCCTTTGAAAGTGACCCTCTTGTCCACACATGAAGCAACCGTCGGTGCCTAATGACACTGCCCCAAATAAAGTTTTCCACACTTTCCACATGATGGCTTTCCTTTACGACCTCGAGCCACACTTTCTCGATATGAAAGGTTCTGAATCTTGAAGGGTTGGTTCCTCCTCGGCCTCAGATTATATCTACTATTGGACATAGGTACACTCATCGGTGGTGGCATATACTTCAAAGGACTATGCAGACTGGGGAACCTATTTCTCTTCTTACACCTAAGCTTCTTCCATCTCACTCTCCTTGTCCTCTTCTACCCATCAATTATGCATAACAAGCTGAGTAGTAGGCTCAAGCTTCTTGATGCTGATGGTATCCTTCAAGTTACGGTATGTTTAGAAGACATGGTCTGCAAAAGTGTAAAGCACGGTTTAGAAAAAAACTTTTATTGCACGATTTAGAATCTGAAAAAGGGAACAATTCCTAAATGTCCTATAGCCTCCAAATTATGGATGTGGAGCTCTTCACACCAATAATAAGCACTCTACTAGACGCGGCTTCATAGACTCCCTAGTACTCTTGAACTCGTGCTCTGATACCAAGTTTGTCATGCCCTCAGGGGGTGGGGGTACCCTAGACTTAAGACACTCAAAGACTATTTCTAGTCCCCAAGCGAACCACTTGGCTTTATCACATTCATTCATTCATACATTCTACTAATCAGCGGAAGAACAAATAGGCAGTAAATGGGCACATAATCCTCTAATCTCGAAATAATATTATAATGAAAGGCTAGTGGAAAAAACTAGCTCACAATCTTATCAATCAACAATCTGACTCTAGTTTATGAAGCCTCAATCACTATTAGGTGGTGCTAATGATAGACCAATAGCTATCTCAATTAACATAAAGAACTAATCAGTATCTAACTCTAAAGCAAGATGAAAATAACATATAGATCTTTTGAAGTAAGGGAGGCTCACCAATTCACTGAACGTCCAAAGTTCCTCAACGATATGCCAGCTGATGGTCTCGATCCCATATATCTACATCATGAAATGATGCAGTCCTAGAGGGGGACATCAGTACATGAAATGTATCGGTATGTAAGATAGCTGAATGAAACCTAGACAGGTAAAATAGTGTGAATATAACATCAACTCAACTCAAAAGATTCAACTCACCTTAATTCAGTAACATATGCAAGTTTAAAGTAAATCATGCTCTTTCGAATATTCATTTGGGAAGAAAGAATGATTCTGTTAGAATTCTCATACTCTATCAATGTTGCTTTAGAGTTTCTCTTAACTGACATTTGTCCTGTCGAGCCACCTTTAAGTTAGGTGGGGCACAATGAATAGGCATTATTGACACGCCCCTTCTAAACTTGCCACTGTAAAGAACGTAGTCTGTCTATCTATCTCTCATTTAGATCCAATGAGAATTGTCCAGTTATTAGAACAAGAGTCTCCAGAACGTATTGCATGACTGTCCTATGCTGGCAAACGCAGTTCTTGGGTGACACTACTCACCCAACTCAGTGGTTAATAATGCTCCCAAGACTAAAACATGCACAATTATTTATCAAATCTATCTTATTTAAACTCATGTCATCTATCTTCATCATCTATCAATGAAACTATTATGAAAAGTATATTTACTTTGCCATCATTATGTTTTTAAAATATCATTTTGACTCAAAGTTCAATTCCATTAAATTCATTAGAATATCAATTGTTTTCAAATAAAAAGATAATACTCATGTTTCAAAATAATCTCTGTATTCCGTCAAAACTCCCTCTCAAATTTCTGTTCATTCTCAAAAGTCATATTCATGAAAACTCAATAACATATGCTACAAGAAATCATCAGTGTTTAACATGCTTCGTACGGCTATCAAATCTTAGTTTTCAACAATAAAGCATAAAAGCAACCATAGTCTTCTATTAGGGTTCATGTGAATGAAGACATGAACATATATCCAATCAATTACTCAATTTCAAGAAGATTATATATACAAAAAACCCATTAATATTATAGAAACTTAAAGCAAGAATTAACTCAAGATAGTACTTCAAGAAAACAAGTGTGTAGGCTCAAGAAACCTTCAATTCTCATCGAAGACCATCTATGGGACAAATGGGAGAACAATCTCATGCTTTTAGTTTAGCCGTGCATACTTGGGACTGAAGAATTTCCAACTTCCTTCACGAATTTGGCCCTAAACTTGAAACTCTCCTCTTTCTCTTTTCTCCTTCTCCCAGTTTCTCTCATTTAGACTTAGGAAGAATGGGTTTCGTGAAACCATTTTGTATGTATTTAAGCTTAAAAATATGTTTTGGGGTATTAAAAATAGATTGGAAAATGTTTAGAGTGCTCATCACGAAAAGAAAAAAAAATTTCACTACGAATAGCCTAGTCTGCTTCGCGAACTAGCCACGCCAATGTGATTTTTCCATCAAAAATTTTTCGTCAAAATTTAATAAAAATATAACTGTGGTCCGCGTCCCAAGTGTATCATGCCCTGGGTGCGGGTCCTCAATATTTTTCGTCATTTTGCAAAAAATATTTCTCAACCCTATTGCTATAAAATTGAGTCGAGATTATTTTTTCATTTGATTTTTCTTGCTGATCGCAAATTTGGTCTCAAATTTTTCATCGGAGCTTCGGGAGATGCATTATGTGCACGATATATTTTAGGGACATTTTGATAATTTTATGGGGTATTACATTTCAACCTATTAATATAGAGTCCGGACAAAAACCAAAGGGAGGGGTAAAAGCGCGAAGGCCTACGTGCCTTACGCCTTACCCTGTTAACGTCATTAAATAAAGAAAAGGAAGGTGGATAACTCCTTGTAAGATGCATTGACACCTGCGATTGCAGGTGATGTGGGTCCTATATTAACCCATTCTCCTACTTACCCAATCGACCCCAACTTTCCCCATGTTGCATTCAAATCACATACCATTTTTATTTTGATTTATATATAGTACTAGATGGGCATGGCCCGAGGCTCTAAATTTTATATTTTCAAATATTGAGTGACAAATATTAATAAAGAGTAAAAAAAAATAGTATATAAAAAATATAAAACTTAAGTTTTCAGTAGCAAGAATAACATCTTTAACATGATCCCACGAGTAGAGTTTGGAGAGAGTAGAGCGTACGCAAATTTTACTTTACCTTGTCAGGTAGAGATTCTATTTCTTAAAAAACCTCAACTCTTCAAAATAAAAATACCAAAATATTGCATACCAATAGTAGTTACATATATTTTTAACTTTTGAAATCTGTAGAATGTCTGAGCTTTTTCTTATGTTCCTTTTTAATAAGTCATAATGTTATGTCTTTTTCTCCACTGAGAATTATAGTATAACCCCTATACATTTCTATAAAATTTAAAATTACCAGATAACAGTAACATTGTGCCTTAAGTTACGAATGAAATATATTTTTTGAGTAAAAGGTCTCACCAATGTGGCTAACATAGCCAATAGATCTCTTTCACCCATTCTGTCTATTATAGATAGCAAAATGATTGCTAAAACTTTTAAGGACTTCAAACTTTCTTTCTTTTGTTACCTTTTTCAATATGTTTATTGGGCTCCATTAACTATAATTCAATCCATTGCACTTTTGTAGAATAATGCTGCTAATAGGTTCTCCGTGATTGCATGTATGCAATATTTTTTTCACATCAACAATTTAAACCTATCGTAAGTAGTAAATCTTTTCTTTTAGTAGCCAGAAGGCCTCACCCATCTTCAACCAACTACCAAAGTAGTTGAAGAGAAGATATTTCTGAAAATAAACCTTTCAAATCAATAGATCTTTAGACAGAGCCTCTTCTGATGACAGAGCCATTATAATTCAACCTCTAAGTCATTCAAATTTCACGCAAAAATTTTATTTCTGCTACATTTTCACATAATAATGTATCCAAAATAAACTTATTCAATCAAAAGGTAATTGTGTCTGGATGAAGAAATTTTATACGAGTACGGTTAACCTGAAAAATAAAAATCTTGACAAAAAAAATGATCTAAAATTATTTTTTAATTTTCATCCATCTGTAGGCATGATTGAAAATGCTTGAAACTTCAAAGATTGTATGATATATCATTTCTATTTACTAAGAAGAATAACACTAATCATAAAAAATAATTAATAGAACGCTTTCGAGTTTTAAAATAAAGTAAAGTATGCTAGTTGATAGAGTCAGTTGAAAGACACTCGTTTCATGTACAAACGAAGCAGCAACATAGAGAAGAAGAGGAAAATAAAAAATAGCCATTGGAAGAAAAGTGAGGGGTGCAAAAGGAAGAAGGGCAAAAACATAGTGAAAAAGTAATATGTTGTGCTTACAAGACAGGTGGATTTATATTTAATGAACACATATATGTTTCAATACATTATTCAAAAGTCATTATTTTTGTATATCTTATGCTGCTTTTGGTACAACTGTACAGTGCTGCGTTCGTCCACTCTTCTTTGCTTATATAATAGACGATAGAGTATATCAATTTAAGTAAACATATAAACATATACACATAACATTTTTATTTTGATTTATTATAGATATCTATTTATGTATACATACACACAATCTTAGCTGTTGTTATATGAGGGAGGGCAATAGTTACGATTGTGTGTGTTGTGTTATGTGAGATACTTATGTTGTGAGTATCGTCGCCTATGTTACTCTGAGCATTATATGACTTTGGAGTTTTGAATCCGGATAGACTGATTAAGTGAGTGACTGTTTTGATATCTCGAGTCCTAGATGATGCTCCCGGTCGTGCTCTGAGCTCTATTGGCCACTGTTGACATCCAATTTTTATATTCCACAATATAAATTAATTATTGAGCTTCTTGAATTTTTTAATGAATTAAAATAATTCTTATAGTCAAATAAATTAGTGTAACTCTATTTTGGCTAATTCTTGAAATTTCTATCAGCCAAATTTTAAATTTATTCATCACCCATTTAACTCATGTTTCAACCCTTTATTTTACATCATTTAATCAATTTTTTGAACTAAAATTTGGCCTAAAATTACATCAAACGGCCCACTTTCCTTTTAACTTACCCAATCTAGCAAAAGAAATATACATGTCCATATTTTATTTGCTTTTCCCTTTGTCCCCACATTCTTTCTTCCTCCAAAATGAACAAACACAATGAAAGCAAACAACATAATATCACCGGAACCCACAAGCCTCTTTTTGAATTTCTTCACGTGGGACCCACATGCCCTTCATTTTTGCATTTCTCTTCCTACTTCTACTCCTCTATCCTGATTCTTTTCGGAACAAGAAAGACAACACTCATCTTCATTTTTTAAGATTTTTTCAACGGCTTTAAGGACACTCTAACATTCAACCCGACAACCTTCCACGTATTCTTCTTTATGTGTCCCAATCGTGTCTACTTTGAAATCAATGACTGAATCTCTCAGTCCGTTAGATTTGCTGACAGATTGAATATACATACTCATTATCTTCTAGATATGGGAAAAAAATTTGAATCATGAATTCAACAAAATTCCCGTTTTGACCCTGTTTTCACCCTATTGTTTACCCTAATTTTGGGGCTATTTATATTCCTCGTTCTTCACCATTTTGGGGGCAGCGATCTTTACTCTCAAGAACACTAAAAATTCTTATTTTGATACTTAAAGCTAATTTTCAGCAAGCTCATACAACTTCGAAACCAAAAATTATTGACTTTGAAACCAAGAAAGCATATACGAGGTTCTGTTAGTGGTGGTGGGAATTCTCCTCTGAACTTGTCTCGTCCCAGTTCCTGCAACAAGGAAGGTAACATTCTTGTTTCACTCATCTTGGTTTCATTTTATATTTCATTTGTTGTGTTCGAATTTGAGAAAAGTCTTGAAGCTATATTAAATTTTTTTAATACTTGTGTTGTGTCGGTGTTGACTGAAAATACCCTGTGGTGATGAGTTGATTTTGATGTATTACTATTATCGCATTTATTAATTTTAAGATATTTTTCAAAATGCCATGTTTTAAGTGTTGAAGGACTTGATTAAATATCAATTTCGTGTTTCTTGTTCAACGTTTGTGGTGTCTTAGTTGATTTCACACCGTTCTAGTTTCAAGCTATCGTTGTCTCATTGTTTTATGCTTTTTAATGACCTTAAGTACATAGGTTGTGATGCTTTCTTTCTAGTTTGGATTTCGTACAGAAAAGATTTTCATTTATTGCTAAGGTTGAAAATTGTCTTTTTTAGGAGCTTTGCTGCTATTCAGCTCAAAAATCTGTTTTGTTAAGCTTGGAGATACCTTCTAACTTGAAGTCTCTATTGTTTCAGCTCAAAAATCTGTTTTGCTATTCAGCTCATTGTTTTATTTGGTTTGTGTTTAAACTAGTTATATGACCTCAGTTTCCATTACTTACCTTTATTTGACATCGAATAGAGGGCTTAAGGCAAACTTTAGCTGCCCATTCGTGAACTCGTGCCGAAACTTCGTATTTTTCAGCTATGGCAGCCCCCTTTGTTTTGATTTCTATTTCTGATTTGGGAAAGAGATATCTAATCCCATACATGATCTTGTTTTAGATCATTACAACGTATGTGTTTGTCTTATGAGTCTCATATTTAGTTACATATTATTTGGGATAAAAACTTAAGTTGAAAGTTCTTCTGGCTACTGTGCTCTTCTTGACTCCCTGCCGCCATAGTTCTATATTTTGTCTTTATGTATGCATATATATAATTTCTTATTATGTTAATTAGCAAAGACAAAAATATGAGTTTTCTTCCACATACTTAGCAATGATTATAAAATGCCAACAAATCTTTTAATTTGATTTTTCTCTTAGAAGAGTAATCTCCTAGCGATTTAAATAGTATGAACTTGAGAATCAATTTTGTATTTTTAAAAGATGATGGTTCGATTGTCTTGAGTTCGACTTAAGGTTACCGATTGCAAGATAAATGTTGTGAATAGCATATTCGTTTTAAGACTACTTGGTTCTTTATTTGATAAATATTGTTTCATTTGAACCTAGTCTCGTACTAATCCATTACTTTCTCTTTATTTGCATGAATACCGTGGGAGTATAATGGAGTCTCAATTTGGGGCTCCGGCAAGTTAGAGTCTCATGACTCGATAGCAACATACCTGCACATAGAGTCAATATCCTAGACTATCTCGAATAGCAAGCCAAACAAAGGGACCTTGTTTGGAGTCATCCATGGCTACACATATTTTCATTATTTATTTGCTTATTTATTTTTATTTACAATATATATTTGTTTGTGTTACTTGAATATATTATAATATTAGATTTTTTGGTTTGGGTAACTGTATCTAGAAATAAATCATTCCTATGACATTAACTTTCTATTATATTTCTAAAAATAAATCAATATTTGTTTTTAAGACCAAGCTACTTAAAAAGAATATTTTTCAAAGTATGAACTTTATTTTCATGTACAAAGTTATTTTATTAATGTGCACCATTTTCCCATACAAAAATATTGTTTTATCAGTTCTCCAAATAAAAAATGCAAGTCGTTTCATTTCAAACTCAAAAGAACTTTTTTTTAAGTTTTAAGTGTGTTATCGATGTTAAGATGAAGAAACTATTTTGCACTTCACATTTTTTTTTACTATTTACTATTTTGTTTAGCATTTAATTTAGTCTTAATTTTATTGACCTAAGTTTGATTGTAATCGTTTTTAACGAATCCTAAAAGATGCCCAATCCCTTCCTTTTATGATAATTAGAACTCTTACATAGAATCACATCGGTTAAGTAGACCTTAGAATGGTGTTAATTTTAGCAACACTTTAGAAAAAATATGTATCTTAATTTACCTAAAAAATTATTAGGTGACGACTCCTTTAATTTAATCATTTAGGAATCACCAATATGTTGTACACTATTTGACCTCGGGTTAAAATGCGGTTTAACAGCTTGGCGACTCTGTTGGGGATTTCTAGGTTCTAAACCATAACAAACCTAGGTTAATAATCAACATTTTACTATATGTGAGTTTAATCTATTTGATATTTTATTTATTATATTTACATGATGTAACTTGCATAATTTGCTATTATTTTATGTAATTTATTTATTTACTTTATATAAATTGTCATTCCGCTCAGCTCATCTTCCTCCAATTCTGAAAAATTGAAACAATCACACATACAGGTGAGGTATGCTATGTGCAGTCGCAAACTTCTTTCAAAAACCCAAACTTTACGAGAATTGACATATGTGCGAAGTGTTCGAATCTTTTTCTGTGTGGCCGTGTAGCTTTCTCACTCGAGTTGTCTGCTCGGGAACCTTTTGTCTAGTAAGCCAAATCTTAGAAAAACATAAGATAGAGCAAAACCAACACTTTTTAGAAAACATGCATCATGTAGGCCTAGGAGTCTTAATACGCAAGGCGTATTAAGACCATTAGTCTACCTTTCCAAACGTCCAAGTGGGTTCACGAACCCAAGTGACACCTCATCAATATTGAAGCATAATTGTGCCTAAATATCGACTATTTGCTCTTGTTTAATAGGCACAAGTTATTATTGTACTTTATTTTGTAGCAATAGAATGTCGTATATTGACACATTTTGTCCTTCAAATTTACGATAAGACTACCTCAAGCATAAAAGAGGTCCCTTGCATTTTAGGACGTATTTATATATTTTTTGAATTGATGACTTACTTACTGTCACACCCCGCCCCGGGGGTCGTGACCCGCGCCCGATAGGGGCACGCAAACACATACTAAGCCAATTTCCTTAA
>JAOTQJ010006870.1:0-55906 GCA_025642045.1 Solanum sejunctum
GTTAAGTAAAATGTTACATAGGTCCCAATACTTTATTAAATCAAACCAATTAAGGACGTTCGGGGTTTAAATTACGTCGCGGGTCCTAACACATAGATCTTCTTCTCGATACTCAACCTATCTCTATTCCCCCTTACCATATGGCCCCGATGGAGTTGAAGGAGTTAAAGGAGCAATTGAAAGATTTGTTAAAGAGATAATTCATTAGACCTAGTCAATCACCTAGGGATGCTCCAGTGTTTTCATGAAAAAGAAGGATAGGTCACTTAGAATTTGCATTGACTACCGGCAACTCAATAAGGTTACTATAAAGAATAGATATCCTCTTCCAAGAATTGATGTCTTATTTGACCAATTGTAAGGGGCTAGCTTTTTCTCTAAGATTGATTGTCGATCCAGCTATCATCAAGTTAGAGTGAGGGAGTGTGATGTTCCTAAGACACTATTTCGAATTAGATATGGGCATTATAAGTTTGTGGTGATATCTTTTGGGTTGACTAATGCATCGGCCATCTTCATGGACCTAATGAATAGGGTCTTCAAACCTTACCTTGATTCCTTTGTTGTGGTCTTCATTGATGATATTTTGATCTGTTCACATGGTAGAGAGGAGCATATGAGTCATTTGAGGGTTATGTTGCAAAGATTGAGGGAGGAGAAATTGTATGCCAAATATGACAAGTGCGAGTGTTAGTTGAAGGAGGTTGCATTCTTGGTCATGTGGTGTTAGGGGATAGTATAACAGTGGATCCTAAGTAAACTAATATGATTAGAAATTGGCCTAGACCATTGACCTCGTCGAATATTAGGAGCTTCTTGTTCCTTACGGGTTACTATAGAAGATTTATGAATGAATTCTCCTCCATTGCTTCCCCTATGAGTAAATTGACCCAAAAGAAGGTTAAGTTTTTGTGTACTAATGAATATGAGAGAAGCTTCAAACATTAAAGGAGAAGCTTGTGTCCGCTCCTATATTGTCACTACCGGATGGGCTTGAGGGTTTTATTATGTATTGTGATGTATCTAGAGTTGGTTTGGATTGTGTGCCAATGCAAAATGCTAAGGTCATAGCCTATGCTTCTAGGAAACTCAAAGTGCATGAGAGGAATTACCCTACCTATGATCTTGAATTGGTTGTCGTGGTGTTTGAATTAAAGATTTGGCTTCATTAGCTGTATAGGGTGCATGTTGATGTCTTCATTAATCATAAGAGCCTCAATATGTCTTCACCTAGAAAGATCTCCGCTTGAGACAAAGAAGGTGGCTGGATCTTCTCAAAAATTATGACATGAGTGTGCATTATCATCCGGGTAAGGCAAATATAGTAGCAGATGCTTTGAGTCGGGTGTCCATAGGTAGCCTAGCTCATGTCGATGTTGGTGATAGGGAAATGGCTAGAGAGGTGCATAGATTGGCTAGATTAGGGGTTAGGTTAGAAGAGGTTATTGATGATAGTGTTATGGTTATTGATGGGTTTATCTTCTTTGGTTGATGAGGTGATAGCGAAAGAAGATATTGACTCCTCCTTGCTTGAATTGAAGACCTTGGTGAAAGAGGGCAAAGTAGAGGTTTTCTCCTGAGGGGGAGATAGTGCCCTTAGGTACCAAGGTAGGTTGTATGTGCCTTGTGCCGATGGTTTGAGGTAGAAGAGTCTTGATGAGTCTCACAATTCTTCTTATTCTATCCAACTCAGTTGCAGCAAAATGTATAGAGACTTGAGAGATATGTATTTGTGGGGAGGCATGAAGAGGAACATTGCTAAGGTCATTTCTGGTTGCCATAGTTGTCAACAAGTCAAATCTAAACATCAAAGGTCGAGTGGCCTAACCCAAGACATGGAGATTACTACTTGGAAGTGGGAGTTGATTAATATGGATTTTGTGGTTGGGTTACCCAAGACTGGAAAAGGTTTTGATTCCATTTGGGTGGTGGTTGATAAGATGATGAAATCGGCTAACTTTCTACTGGTTAAGACCACATATGAGGCTAAAAAGTATGCAAGGTTATACGTTGATGATGTTCACTCTCTAATAAGAAAGCGGTCGCTTTCAGCAATTAACCTAACCGAAGATAGGGTCGAATCCACAAGGAATATGGGGCTTGACTATAAGAATCCACTACTAATCATTTCAAGCATAAATAACTAAAACCTCTTAAGGGGGGTCATGATTCAAAAACAAAGTGAAATTAACACTAAACTAAGACGCGAGGAAACATTCAATTTTAGGGATAACTTGGGAATAGTGTTCACCATAGTTCGTTGACTTACCCTAGGTAACATAACTACAATTGTAAATTTGCATACAGGATGGTAACATAGGTTCTTCTGGCCCTCTTATAAATGTGAAGGTCTAATTTCACCATGGTACTTGGTCAGCCACCATGGCATGCCAACTAACCATTACCAATTGTCTCAGTTAATCTCCCCTTAGTCAAGTTTGGTTGATTAGATGAGAACATATCAATCGAATATTGTCATCTACTTCTCTTTTCCTATTCATCACTACCTTGGTCGGGCTAGTTATAGTAGGCGGGGTTTGGTATTGGCCACCACCAAACGACAATCATAATGAAGTGAAATAGACAATACATACAAACCCCAATTGTAGAAATATAATAAACCTAGGTTATTTCAAATCAACTACCCATGATTCCCACAACCCTAAGTTGTGGGTGCTTAGCTACTCTTGGCTAAAGCAAAATAAGAAAAAAAGCAAATAAATGACATAGTTGAGAGTTTTACCAAAAACAATGAAGATTGTAAACACCACAAGTTACAAACCCATAAGCTTGACTGATCAACAATGAGTATAAAGCAAGATTTGCAATCCCCGAAATGGGGTTTTCAAGAGAGAATAATAAACTAATCTAAAAACCTAAAATATTCTTGAGAGAATGTTCAAAGGCAAGTTCTATTTTCTAAAAATCAGGAATTTTCAAATAAAAACCTTACTTAATGTATTTATAGTGTATACAAATAAACCCTAAAAATAACATAGAAAAGACAGTTGGCAACTGGTATGCCTTAAAGGTACGACTCGTAGGGTGACCTATGAGTCATAGTCTTAGTATCGTATCAGGCTCTTGGCATCTTCGACTAAACAAGTATGAGTCATTGTTTCAGCTACAACTTGTATGTTCCTCTCATAGTCTTGGCTTTTAGTTTTTGATCTAACATTATCGCTCTCTTATTCCTGTTATGAGTTCACCTATGTGAGTCGTGGTAAGACTTACAACTTGTAGGATGGCCTCATAGGGGTGACCTCCACTTAGCAGATTTCTCGATTTTGATCTCTATTTCTTGCTAAGACACACACTATAACTCGTAGCTTGGGCTATGACTCGTTAGTGAGCTTGTATGTCCTATGCTTTAGTAAATTTTCAACTTTTCTTTGAAATCATGCCAACCTAACGTTTTTGCAGGAACAACACAAAAACACATAAAAACCATAAAAAGTTGCATTAAAAACTCATAAAATCTCTTGTTTGGGGGCATCAAATGTGTTGTATTTTGATAGTGTATCATACATCCATGAGATAGTGAGTTTACATAGGGTTCCTTTATCCATCATATTGTATCATGATTCAAAATTCACTTCACACTTTTGGAGGTCTTTCCAAAGGGGTCTTGGTACAAAAGTTCATCTTAGTACAGCCCTCCACCCTCAAATGGATGGCCAAGTTGCAAGGACAATTAAAAACCCTTAAAGATATACTTAGGGCATGTGTATTGGAGTTGAGGTGTAGTTGGGATAACAATCTTCCTTTGATTGGGTTTGCCTACTACAATAGCAATCACTCTTGTATCGGTATGGCTCCTTTTGAGACTATTTATAGAAGACATTGTAGATCACCAGTTGGTTGGTTTGAGGTTGGAGAGGTGGATTTATTGGGATAAAATATGGTTATGGAGGCTCTTAAGAAGGTTAGGATGATTAGGGAAAGGTTAAGAACAATCCAAAGTCATCAAAAATATTATGTCGATGTGAGAAGAAGAGATCTTGAATTCAAAGTGGATGATTGGGTTTCTTTGAAAGTTTCTACAATGAAAAGAGGGGTCCATTTTGGTAAAATGCGAAAGTTAAGTCCAAGATATATTTGTCCTTATGAGGCCTTGACGAGGGTTGGAAAGGTAGCTTATGAATTGAAGTTGCCTAGTGAAATGAATTTAGTTCATCCAGTGTTCCATATCTTTATGTTGAAAAAATGTGTTGGTGATCCTAATGCTATTGTGCCTCTTAATTTTGTGGGTGTTGTTGAGGATAACTTTACTTATAAGGAGATTCCGGTTCAAATTTTTGAGAGGCGAGTGAAGAGATTGAGGAACAAGGAGATCCATTAAGGTTCTTTGGAGGAAACAACAAAATGAAAGTGCTACTTGGGAGGCCAAAGTGGATATGCAAAAGTAGTACCCTTATATTTTCCACTCCACTCAAGCCTAATGTACTAATTCTAAGTCCCCTATGTGATTTTGAGTCTTATGTTTCGGCCTCTATGTCATTCATATGCATTCATGTTTAAGTTGGCAAATTTATGATGATTTCACACTTATGTTGAGATTTTAAAAATGGTATTTTAAATGTGATGTTGAATTCTTGTTGGGGCTGATTTGTTATGATCATTCTTGTCTTATACATCTCTTTTAAATTTGGGGACGAATATTTCCGAGGGAGTGATATTGAAATGACCCCAAAATGTATCTAAAAAAGTGTCTTGGAATGCCCCAAATTTTAAATTCCATGTATCTCAAAATTCATTTGCTATTTCAAAAAAATGACTTCATATTCTTGTTCAGGTGGTCAAAATTAGGTGAAAAACTATCTGACCCCATTTAAGAGCGAAAGATTGGCAATTATGAAATTCCAAGAATGTAATTTCTAGTGGCAAATCTGCATGCTTCCGTGATGCGCCACTATGTAAAAAGTGGTGTATTTTTTTAGTTCGGTCCAAGACTTCTAAGTCTTGAGCGTAAGTATTACCAAACGTGTTTTTACCTATACTTAGCCAAATTTTATGTCACGCCCCAAAGTCCCATTAAGGCGGACTGGCACCTATTATCGATAAGGCTCGGGAGAACCAACCTATATCCATGTGTTTTCTATACATATCACAAGAGATTTCTATATTCAGCATGCTTTTAAGAAAGTAAATAGTAATAACAAGCCAAAAGGAAATGCATATGACTAGGCATAAGAGACTACCTTTACTTATAGGAAAGCAGGAAATGAAACTATACACTGGTGTAGGATAAGAGATTACCTTTAGTTATACTGTGGGATCATGTACCTCATATCCTTTTTATTACTTTACTTTTATTGTATAATCTGTGTACAACATGTAAAATAAATGACCAACTAATCAATGGTAAATCTATATCAGGATCGACCTGGAAAGGCTTTTCCTTTCACCCCTTGGGCTACCCCCTGTGATAGGATCGACCCTGGCTAGGTGATTCTTCCATCCCTCAGGTTATCACCTATCAATAAGCAATATCCTTTACCTTTCAATTACCTTTGAGATGATTCTTTTTGTGGTCATAATATTGAAGCAGTAGGACTGCAGATGTAACATGTGACATGTAGGTAATCATAGAAGACAATATCATAATGAAAATAGTACCTTATATAAATAATAAAATGCGTATGAGATGAAATAACTCGTGAACTTTATTTATCATCAAGAATCTAGGTAACTTGGTATCCATATATGTATGCAGATTTGGAGGTGACTATGCATGGGAGCATATACACATGTAAAAGAGTATAGATATGGTTAATAGTTGTGTTGTAGTTGGTAAGTGCCTTTATGTGCCAAGGAGGGATCTATGTTTCGTGCCAAATAATATGAAATCAAGTAGCCTTACATACCTCGTGGTACGACCACGCCATTACCTCGAGATAAACTTCCTTTCCTCTAAATATTTGTCTAGAGTATAGTAGGTGACAAAACTAACATTAGTAGCCAATGGATACATCTTGGCAGCCTAATCTCATAAAAAACACAACACTCGGGCAACAAGAGTGTAATTATCAACCAGCGCATATTCTTTCAATCTTTCCGCCTCTAATCATATTTTCTACTACGCATTCTCATATTCATATCATGTGAAGCCTGGTTTAGTTCCCTAAAAATATCAAAAAGTCCCACAAATTACAATACATAGCAATTATACACAACACACAAGTAGGTCGCATAACATTACGGTGTCTCGCAACACTTCGAAGTCAACAATCCCAAATCTATTTTAACTTCACCCAAACATTGTATAACATATTTATACATAAAACTAGATTTAAAATAGTCCAAAATAGTCCCAAAGTATATGGAGGTCGCGAAACAATAATTCCTAACTACCAGCTCACAAGTTCATACAAGAACACAATTATGATATCATATAAGAACTCACTTTTGCGGACTATAAAAATAGCACAGCAGCCTTTATAAATAATTATAGAACCAAGGATAATTAATAACAGTATCCTCCATTCATAATCAATCTAACCAAAAAGAGAAAAAGCTTCCGAATAAACAAGAAAATGTACAAGAACCTTTGGAACACATGTTGTTCAACAATTTCAGCAAAGGTATAATCAGCTTAGCCTCTTATTTTTCATGAGAAAATAATATTAAAAACATAAGTACACTTACTTACCTTTACCCTCAAGGTGTAGGGCTTCTCCAAAAAACCTAAAATTCTCCTTATGGATGTTTTGCAAGGTTAAGAAGGTGTAGAGAGAAAGCTTTGGAAAGCTGAGTTTTTTTATCTAAGTTAAATGATTTGAAGGAGCTGCTTGTAAGGCCTTTTAAAGGATTTCTTTGGCCAAATTTCTTTACATTTTAGCACTTATTTTATCTATTTAATGTACAATTACCTCTTACACTTGGGCCTTAAGGGGCTCCAAATTGATGTGCCTTTGCTGACCATTTTTCTCCTTTGTTTTTAGTTAGTTTGGGCCTAATTGGACAAATGGATTGTGATGTATTTGGGATATTTTTATATTATTCTTGGGTTGAAAATATAGCCCATTTATGATTCCAAAACATGAGATAAACTTACACCCTTAACACGAAATTTATTCATAATCAAACTTGGACAAATTCGGTATCAGGCCTCGTCTCCATCTAGCTAGCAAGTTTAAGCTAAGCAAGTAGGTGACTCACCTACTAGCTTTCTAAGTCTTACAACCACCTTAATTATCTCACTTCATTTAAGGCCTCTACCTCACCAATTTGCTTAAAACTTATTTATACTCACTCATCTTAAACGTTAGACGTACATATAATTCTCTAATTTGAGATTCAAGTACTTTTTAAAAAATAGGTGCTAATTTGACCAAGACATATCATGTTTCATGTGCTTAGGATTGGTACATGTAAGGTGTGGGTGTTAAATTTCACCCTCATATTATCCAAAATATTTCCCAATACTCACTGAACCACTTAGTCATATTTTCATTCCCCAAACTCAAGTCCCAAACCCTCATCCCAAGCTAAGATTCTCTTTCAAGGTTCTTCTTCAAGCTTCAAGTCTCGATCTCAAATCTTCACCAAGTTCATCTGTAAGCTAAGGTATGTGGATTTCTTTCATAGGTTTATTTCATCCATGATACCCAAGCCTTCTTCTACTCAAAATTGCATGATTTAAAGGTTATTTACAAATGGATCATGATTATTATAAAATCACTGCACACTATGTTGAAGCTTTGTACAGTTATGATTGTTTTGCCATATTTTGAGTTAAAAATCTTTGATATATTATATGATATGAGAAGGAGTTTTGATGTATATTGCTTGAGGTTGTTGCAAGGTGTTGATTGATGATTTTACAATGAATTTTCTTGCATGATTTTATCTATATATTCCATGATTTTATACTAGCATTACACACCTTCTAAGTGTTTGATAAAATTTTTGGATGTGGTTTCTTGAGGAGTTGAAGGTCCAAAGCATGAGATATGATATAATTAATTATATAATGATGAAATGAGCTTATGTATATGATAATTTCTATATAAAGTGTTGCATTAGACTATTCCCAATCTGTAGGGACCAAGAACCCTGATAACCTAGATGGAGGTTTGTACTAATCAACCTAGGGAAGGATTTTTACTTCTCCACCTAGTGTTGGGGCAGCATCATCACTAACCTAGATGGGGATTTGTATTCATCAATCTAGGGAAGGGTTTTTACTTCTCCACCTTGGTGATGGGGTGGCATTATCACCAACCTAGACGGGGGTTCGTACTCATCCACCTAAGTGATAGGTAGACATCATCACTAACCTACCAAAGGGTTATACTATGGAAATATAGCTTGATCTATTCTACACATATGATATTCTATATGAGCATGAGTTTCTTAAACATGTTTTACTTATGCATTGATCATTCATGTCATATGGTTATAGTATGGTTGTTGCCTATTGATATGCATTTTGATTATGATGCTTAATTCTTATTTTCATTGCATTCCATATAGTTAGTACATTCAAACACAATAATGCATACTTTATTCCTACATGATGTCACCATGTTGGAATCGGTGTCCAAGTTGATCACCATCCTCCTCCACTAAGCTAGTGCGGTGCTATTCAAGCTAGTTGGTGAGTCCTCCACATTAGGGACCTTAGTCTTTGTTGCTCCTATTATGTATTGATACATTCTTCTTTATTGTCTATTCTAACTATGAGCATGAGCCCTGTTACTTTGTCTTGGCCCAGGCACTTATCTATGTATTAGATGTGTTGTTGGACATGTTATGTATCTATGATATATGCTTAACTCCTGTCTCCTGATTATGATGATGTGGAAATGTTTCCCCTTGGTCCCGTTTTCCCCACTTTTATCTCTTGATGCTTGTTATATTGCTTGTGCGACCAAGGATGTGTAATAATGTTCATTGCTTGGGGTGTCCTTCGGGTTTCCCTTGTGTCATGTCATGTCTAAGTCTTATTCTTGGGTTATGACCTTATGCATGAATATCTGTTTTGAGCTTAAACTATGAATAAATCTTTATCTATTGATACTATACATGATTCAAGCTATAAAATCTATGAATTATTGTGAAGTTTTGATATGATTTACAAGTTACCCATGATGGGATTTTACCATGATGTTGGTGGGCTAATTTACATAACTTTAAGATGCATTAATTTCACTATTTCATGATGTATACTATTGCATTTTGAATGATTTGAATGTGTAATCATATATGCCCAATAAGTGTTCGATGAAATGTCAAGTCAAGAATTTTCAGGTTGTTTACATGTTTTATAAATTAAGTGACTTCATGATGAATATCAGCTATCAAGTATGTTATGAATTTATGAAATTATCTATGATTATGCAACTATCAAGTTAAGTCCTATTTTCAAGATTTTACCTATTATGAGCCATTCATGTTAAAGCAAGTGTTTATGTATTGATGTTATACTCTCATGTTTCAAGTTAGACTCACCATTAGAGATCAAATATATTTAAGAGCTACTCATGTCATGTTCCACGTTTCTTATAAGTTATACAAGTTATGACAATTTCAAGTATTCCGTGGGATTAAACTTAGCACCGATGTATTAGATGTCAGTGTGGACTATCTTCAATGGTCCATACTTCTTTCTTCAAACTATGTACTAACTTTTATGACCCAAAATAGGGCATATACATGACACCGAGAATGGGGAGCCCGAAGGATCCCCAAACAAGTCTCTTAACTTATCATTACATATCATTGGTCACGAAAGCATTTAAATGATGTAAAATGATAGAAATAGTGGCAATGGAACTAAGGGGAAAGCATGCACAACATCATAATCAAGGAAAAATGAGTCAGGGCTCATATTATAGATATATAGTATATCCAATAACACCTCTACTAGATAGATAAAAGCGGGGCCCAATATAAAGCAACCGAGCTCACCCTTATAGTCTAAATAGAAAGTAAAGAAGAGCATTCAATACATAAAAAGAGAAACATATACTAAGGTACCTAAAGTTGAGAACTCACCAACTAGCTTGAGTAGTACCAAATTACCCATGTGGAGGAGAAGGATGATCAACGTTTTCTTTGATCCCAATATGGTCATATCATGTAGGCAAGAGTATGTTGAACTATAGCATATTTGGCGCCAGAAACGAAAAATTTTGTGAGTTCTTAAAGCGACTTTTTAGTGTTTTCATGTTAATCTTGCAGAAAAGTTAGG
This sequence comes from Solanum sejunctum, assembly GCA_025642045.1. NCBI lineage: Eukaryota > Viridiplantae > Streptophyta > Magnoliopsida > Solanales > Solanaceae > Solanum > Solanum sejunctum. The sequence continues at coordinate 10,199 of JAOTQJ010006870.1, forward strand.
TTGGGATGATTTTGAAGAAACATTATAGATTTTGCTGAAGCATAGGCCATACGAGCCAACCTACGAGTCGCAGGTTGTGTCGTCGCAGGAACCAGAGACCAAAAATCAGAAATCTATCAAGTAAAGGTCACTCTTACGAGCCCATCCCACGAGTCATAAGACACTCTATGACTTGTATAGGTGGACTCATAGCAAGAATCAGAGAGCCAAAATGTTGGACCAAAAATAGAAGTCTGAGACTATGAGAGCAACATACAATTCATAGTCCAAGCAATGACTCACACCTATGGGTCTAACCAATTCAGTCCAAGATGCTAAGATCGTGATACGAGACCCTATCTATGCCTCATAGGCCATCCTATGAGTCATAACTACAAAATTTATCAAATGCAGTTGTCTTTTCTGTATAGATTTTAGGGTTTTTTGTACACACTATAAATAGTTTAATTTAGGTTATTTTGACGAGTTCAAATAGTAGACATCTCTAAATATAATTTTGACGTTTTTCTTAGGTGTTAATGTAGATTAGTGTTCTCTTTGGGAAAAGTCATTTTAGGAATTGCAAATCTTACCTTGTACTCATTGTTGATCAATCAAGCTTGTGGGTTTGCAACTTGTGGTGCCTATTTCCTTCATTGTTATTGTTGAAACTCTCAACTATGTCTCTTATTTGCATTTTTATGTGTTTTGTTTTAGCCATGAGTAGCTAAGTACCCACAAATTGGGTTTGTGGGAACCATGGGTAGTTGACTTGAAATGACCTAAGTTTTGAGCATATTTATGATTAGGGTTCTACGTGTATTGTTTATTTCCCTTCATGATTAATGTTGTTTGGTGGTAGCCAACATAAACCCTTCCACCCTTCCTACTATCACCATCCCAACCAAGGTAGTGCCAAATAGGAAAATGGAAGTAGATGACAGGATTAGATGTTTTCTCATCTAATCAACCAAACCTTACCAAGGGGAGGTTGCCTAGGACAATAGGTAATGGTTAGTTGGCACGCCATGGTAGCCGACTAACCGCCATGGTGAAATTCGACCTTCACATTCACAAGAGGGCTGGAAGAACCTAAGTTACTATCCTACATGCAATTCACTAATCATAGTTATATTATCTCGATAATTGAGTCAATGAACTATGGGGAACACAATTCCCAAGTTGTTCCCAAAATTGAGTATTTTTTCGTAATCTAGTTAGCATTTATTTCAAGTTGTTCTATGAATTACAACAACCCCCCTTTAGAGATTGTAGTTATAGATACTAGGAATGATTAGTATTCAAATCCTATAGTCAAGCCCTGTATTCCCTTTGAATTCAACCCAAACCTAGGTTAGGTTAATTACTAATAGCGACCGCTTTCTTATTGGAGCGTGACCATCATCAAAACATTATGGCGCCATTGAGTGGAATATGGCTAGGTTTGATTTGATTTCACTATTAGTTAATTCTAATGTTAATTTCAAGAGTCTCTTGTACTTTACTTTGTTTTGTTTTTGTTGTTTGATTTCTTTTGCAGGGTATACTAGTTTGTGTGCCCAACACAAGGAGCCAAGGTAATCCCTTAGCTCTACTAAATTTGGAGATCCATCGACTACTAAGAAGGATGGATCGAGTGAATGAGGACATTGAGGTTGAGAAGGATATGCATGTGAATGAGAAAGACTTAAGAAGAGAGGAGAATCCACCACCAAGGATTAACCAGCCACAGCTCAAAGACTTCAATGCAAATGCTTATGGCTGGAATCATTACCGACTAAACCCTATAGTATTACCCCCTCTACTAGCAAATGTTAAGTTTGTAGTCTCAAGTGGATTGCTCCAGATGCTCCAAAACCGTGGCTTATTCACAGAGCTACCGTCAGAGGATCCCTATTATCATCTCCAAAATATCATCTTTGTGCGCAAAAGTGTCATAGGGATATAAAATATTTCTATTAACACTATTGGATTGAGAGTGTTCCCACTCCCACTGACTAGCAATGCAGCAATATGGTTTTCTGAACTCCCTCGGGTACCATCACAAGTTGGGCTAAGCTGCAGAGGGTGTTCCTATATAGATATTTCCCAAGGACAAAAAAGATAAAGCTTAAGGACCAAATTAATAACTTTGAGCAAATGCCTGTAGACTCTCTTAGCACCACATGGGAGAAATTCACCAAATGCTTGAGAATAGTCCCTAATCATAAGATTGTTGATGATGCTTTGGTCGAGATCTTTGACAGAGCACTTGATGATAATAACAAAGCATATGCCAACATGATCATGGGAGGTGTTTTTCTTTATCAACCATTTGAGTTAGTGGCAGAAAGAATGGTGCAAGTGGTGAAGACCAACATAGCACGGGGCCAAAGTGAGAGGGGTACAATAAAGAACTCTTTTACGGTTACCATAAATAATGGGCAAGCAAAAGTGAATGAAAAGATTATGGAGCAACTTGCTCAACTCCGTATGAGCATGGATTTGGTTTTGAAGCAAAACAAAGCTAGAGTGAAGGCAATAACTCACCAAACCCTAATTACTCCTATATATGATGATCAATTCTTTGATGAGTGTGCCAGTTATGTAAGCAACCAAGCTGCGGGTGTTTGGACCAACCCTCAAGGGTCCAATTCGGACTATTGGAGGCAAGGTTCTGAGAATCAAGGTCAGAACTTCAACCGCGATAGGATGTACAGAGATAATAGGGATAGGATTATGAGAGAGAGAGAGAGAGAATGAGAGAGAGTGCTAGATGCAGAATGGGCGAGAAAAGAAGGCTACAGAAATGGTCCTTATATGCCACCACACAATCATGATGTTGGATCAAGCAATTCTTGGATCCAAGGTATGTTTGAAAAGTTATTGAAGCGAGCAGACCATCAAGATGAGACCCTAAAGGGAATCAAAGCAGATATCTCTAGTATTAATCAAAATATAGAGTCTCATTCAGTGGCAATCAAGCAACTTGAACAACAGTTTGGTAAGTGTCTTCACAGTTGAACCAACACCAAGAGGGCATCCTACCAAGCAATATGGTTTAGAATCCAAAAAATAAAGGGAATTGCATAGTAGTGATAATGAGGAGTGGAAAGAGCACAATAGATCCCTCTATGCCAGTTATGGTGTATGAAGTCATCGAGAAGGTTCTTGATGTTAAAGCTGAGGTTAAGGGAGAAGTTTTGAAGGGTGTTGTGATGCAACAAGAAGAGATAAGGGAGCATGAAAAATCCCAAAACCTCCTCCTCTATTCCTTCAAAGGCTCAAAAAAAGGAAGAGGAGGGTAAATTCAAACACTTCCTCTCAATGTTGAAGTAACTCTCCATCAATATCCCTCTCCTAGAAGCATTGGAGAAAATACCCAAATCTGCTAAATATATGAAGGATTTAGTCACCAAGAAACACACTTTATGCCAAGAATTCTTAAAAGAACTCCAATAATATAGTACGATTATGACTAAATGTCTTGCTAAAAAGTGGGAAGACCTTGGGGAATTCATCATACCTTACACTATTGGCAACGTTGAATTTGCATAAGCATTATGTGACTTAGGACCAAGCATCAATTTACTGCCTCTTGCAGTATTCAAAAAGTTCAGCCTTGGTACTCCTACCCTAATACGAATGAGGTTGCTTATAGAAGATCGAACCATTAAAAAGCCAGAGGGAATCCTTTTGTATGTGCTTGTTAAAGTTGATACATTTATCTTTTCGGTAGATTTTATGATCCTCGGTTGAGAAGTTGATTTTGAGGTGCCCATCATCTTGGGAAAACCTTTTCTAGCCACTGGTAGGGCACTAGTGGATATTGACTCAGGTTAGCTGTAGTTCACGGTTAATGATGGAAAAGTTGTGTTAGATATTTGACAATTTATGGAACACTCAAATGATTCCAAGAGCGAGGTGTGTATACTCAATGATAATTGACAAAAGAAGATGACAAAATCGGGCCACGACATTAAACAAGGAACTTCTTGGGAGGTAACCCAAGCATTTTGCTAATTATTTAATTATTTAAGACTTAGAGTAGCAGTAGTGCTTTTATTTAAATTAAATACAATGATGCAATTGTAATAATGTTGAGGATTTCTATGTTTTGAGAGTTGGTTTGTAGGTAAAAGTGGAAGAACTAAAGATCTAGAACAAATTGGTCTTAGAGGAGCTCCTACGTGCAAGCCTATGAGTCATAGTCATTACTACGACTCGTATGCCTTGTAGGGGAAACAATGAGCATTTGAAGTTGGCACATGATCTATGAGCTAACCTTACGATTTGGTGGATGTCTTATGAGTTGTAAGAGGGGTTCATAGTGCCCAAATATGATTTTTGAATTTTTGCTAAGAGTTGGTTCAGGTACGAGATCGGGAGCTCCGAGCTATAAGACGACCTACGACTCATAGTCGGGGTCTTATAGCCCTGATCTGAGGCATTTTAAAACCTAACCTGGTTTGTTATAAAATGGGGTCAAGATAATTTTTTTACCCTAATTTCCCTATTTTCTAACCCTAAACACCTCCCATAAATCCATAGCCGACCAAAAATCTTGATTGCCCACATCATTTTCCTGTGAAGATTCTAGGAAATGGTGCCAAATCCTAGGTTTTTGATGCGAAAAACATCTCTCCTTCTTTTGGCTCACTTTTCAATTCAATTGGTAAGCTTTTTTCTTTCATTTTTATATTAGTATTGATAAGCTTGTTCCCTACATGAGTATAGGTTTAGTTTGATCATGATTGAATATGCCATGCATTGTTTTGTTGAGCTAAGCTTGTAATCTAGGGTTTGTTGGCTTTTAAAATAATTGAGTTGTGAATTGAGCCTTGTCCAGAGTTTGAAATGGATGGTTATGAGTATGAAACTGATAAATTTTTTGTTTCAGTCGCATTATTCTTGCTCATATAGGGTTAGAATGGTTATCGAAGTTGAAATTTAGATAGTATGGGTGTGATTGCTTGTGTTTGAACATCTGAGTTGCGATTGAATCATTGTGAATGGTGATTACACTCCTTTGGTATGCTTGAAAAATTATAAAATTGATCTCAACTCCTAGGGTTAATGGTCTTCTTGATTTGCCATTGTTAGTTTGGAGTTGAATATGTGTCGTTTAGTCTTGCTTTTCTCCCCTTTGTTTAAATGTGTTGAGATTTGTTGATGAATTTGTGCCTTGAGTGAGAAATAAGTAGGCATTGCAGGTAGTTTTGTGCTCAGTTATGAGTTACTCTTACGACTCGTAAGTTTATATACGAGACTCATATACAACTCATAGTACCTAGTAATACTGGTAGTAAGGGTCTCGTAGACTTAGTTGAGCTTTGAAAACATTTCTGGAACTAAGTACGAGACAAGGGCTACGACTCATAGGTCATCTTATGAGTCATAATTGTGTCTCGTATCTATGATTAGAAAGCATTATTAAAGGCATAACTAGTTCTACGATGCCAGTATACGACTAGTAGGTCAACATAGGAGTCATAATTGAACTCGTACCACATATCTGCAGTTGTATCATTTCTTATTTTTCCCTATGTTTAGTTTTGTTCTTTGTTGTATGTTAAGTAAATTGTCTTAATACTCATTTGGATTGTCGGTTGTGTTGTAGATATCATACCACCCAAAGACAAGAGGGCTACCTAATTGTTCAGGCGGAGATTATTTGATAAATCTTCAGAGACTGAGAGGTCTGAGGGTTCAATTGAAGTCCATAGGGCAGGATTTACCCTTTGGCCAATATTCCTCAAACCTAAGCCCGTACAACTTGGGAGCCTATGGAAGTTACAATTTCCTCCCAGTCTGAAGAAAAGGTACAAGAAGTGAAGAAGAATGACTTAGGAAGTAGTTCACCTCAAATGATTCTTACACATTCTAACTCTGAGTCAGAGTTCGAGAGCACTCTCAGCCTGAACAGGAGGAGGCCTAGTCTTAGCTCCAGGTCAACCCTAGATGGTGTGTTGTGGGCATGAAAGAGATCTATGGCCAAGGGCTAGAAGATAAGGGGCATGACATGCCAATCCAGTAATTTCACGAGAAGTCCAGATTGAGCATAGCAAGGTTAGGAGCATGGGATCCATTGGACTATGCAGTAGCTGGGAAAATATGTTCCTTACACAATATGAGAGTTCTATGCGGCTTATCTAGATACTCTCCACCGGGGGCTGCCCAAGAACAAGAAGCCAATCGAGCAGTTGAGGCTGCAAGTAGTGATAGTTAGGGGAAGGAAGGTTAACATCTCAGAGGAGATAATCTACCAAGTACAGTTTGGGTCCACCTATAGAGTTCCCCAGTCAATCGCTGAATATGATAGTAGGATTAATAAAATAAGAAGAGTTGTTATTCAGAAGGATGTTGGGGTCAGGATGGAGTTGTTATAGTGGATTGCCAGTCATATCTACGATCAAGGTGTGGAGCCTACATGGATCACAAACCATGCGAACTTGATTGTGAAGGCACATCTGTCATTCCGAGCTAAGTTTTGGTGGTCCATTATTCGCTGGCATATTAGGCCAATTTTCATGGATAATGTGATCACCCTTGAGAGGGTTGTATTATTGGCTAGCATCCTATCTAGTTATTCTATTGATTGGGATCAGATTATATCAGAGCCGATCCATGAGGCTGCAGCTTGGATGAATACTTCATTGTTGTTTCCAGTTCTTATTCATTAATTATGCAGTGTAGCAAGTGTTCCCATCGACCCCCATTGGGTTCCTCATGTGGAGGCTACACATACTATAGATCCTAGCCTGGTAAAGGCTGACGAGAACCCAGTGTCCTTACCATGCCCAGCTCCTCTTATCCTAGAGCTTTTCCCCGTAGATCCTTAGGTCCCAGCTTCTCCCGCTTCTATAGGGACTACTCCGGCCACTACCGAGCCCATACCTGCAGCTAAGATCGAGACAAGACCTTCATCCAGCACCACCAGCTCCTTCTTTATAGGTTGACCCTCTCTTCTCTGCAATTGTATTTCAGGCTTTATTGTGCAGGGTTACTATAGCAGAGGGGAGGCTTCGTGAGTTGTCAACACGAGTCAGGCGGTTGATTGATTAGACTGTTCAGGACATCAATGAGAGGATGAAGGCATTTTCCCATGAGTTAGTTGATGATAGAGACTAAGCAGTTGATGCACTGGTCGATGCATTTGAGGATAGAGTCTAGAAGAGTCTTGATAGTACTAGGCCTGCCGATATAAGTGCGGTGACTGATAAGTTGGCCAGGTTCAATATCGATTTTATGCAGCTGTTAGCAACCCCTATTCCAATCCCAGAGGTAGCACAGGGAGGTGACGAGACTTTTGATTGGCACCCCAACCATCCAGACACCCAGGGACCCTTGAGCATGTTGACCCAGAACTGCTACCAAAGAAGTTGAGACAGGAGGAGGATTCCATACCTGAGAAGGTGGTGCAGGAGTCGCTTTTATTTGCGGCTATTTGGAGAGACCGAGCACAGCACACCTCACTTAGAGAGGGTACTTCTGGCACTGCAGCAGAGGAGGAGAGCTAGCCCTAGGACCCCCTGATTACCCCGAGATTAGTGCATGAGAACAAGATATTTGACTTCTTTTGACCCCTGTTTTATCTTGACATTTTGGATACTTTGTTCTCTTTTTAGACAAACGTGTTTTTATGTGGTTTTTGGTTGTGTTTTAATTATATTTATGTCGGATGTGATTTTTACTTTTACTTTGAATGTTTTTTTTTTGTTTTTAATGAATGTATGCATATATATCTATGTTATAATATTTTGTTCTTGTTTTGTTTTTACTTTGAGGACAAAGTATCATTTGGTGGGTGGTGGAAGTTATGGATTAAGGTGAAGTCTGAGTAGCCTAAAGTCCATTACTTCCCCTATCTTTTATCCCAAGGTTTTCTTGCCGTGTTTCTTTTTCCTTGTGCATGGTTAATTTTATGTTGAACCAACATGTTTTAGGAAGTATAGATGATTTGTAAATGCATAGTAATGTTAACTTATGGTATATATAAAGCTCTTAAATTTTTTTTAAACTTTTGATGCAAATTTAGTTACCCTCAAAATTTTGAGGTTGTGAGTATTGATGCATTCATACATTTTTGAGTATCTGGCAATATTTGATCTAATATTGTGAAGGTAATCTAAAACTGAAAGTCTGACCTATAAGTCTATACTTGATTGTGGATGCAATTTTCATGTGTGTTATGAGCTTATTTTGCTGCATTTATGCATTTTATATGGACTAAGAAGTTTCCCTCGTACTCTAAGCTTGGTTCAGTGACTAAGTTGATTTGAAGGTGATCTTAGGCCCTTATTCTGATAGGAGGCCCACTTTTGGCTAAATTGCCTACCAAATGAACTAGTGAATCCCTTGCTCCAAATGTTTGAGCTTCTCATGCACTCATTCTTTCTTGGCACCTTGCTGACTTGACCTTATTTGATGAAATACCCTGATATTGGCCCTGATTTATGTTGAACATGTGAACCTTGATTGAGGCTAAAAACCTAAGTTAAGGGTGGCTACATTGGTGGCCCTAGTATGAGACATAGATATTGTGTACTTTACCTTAGGCTAAAATCCTAAGTTGAGGGTGGCCGTTATTGTGGTAAAGTAACAATAAAATAAGGTGGTTAGTTAAAGTGAAAAGAAATAAAATGATTAATCATGAGTGAGTTGAAAAAAAAAAGAAAACAAAAAACTGCCTTGGTCAGAAAAGATATGCAAAAATAAGTTTAAAATTGAGGCACAACTGTAATAAAATAAAAGAACAGACTGGGAGAAGCTTAAAACAGTGGAATAAGGGAGAATTAGTGAAATCTAATGGTTTGTGAAGGTAAAAGTGTTGGTGAGCATGGTTCAAGGATAGCTTTTAGTCACTAAATGCCTAAAATATCACACCAAAGCACCAAGAACATATATTACAAGCTCTTAAGTCCTAAAGTGATCCAAATCCACTTTGTCACCAAGCCAGGAAAATGAGTGTAGGGGAAAGCTTATGGTGTTAGTCATTGTGCATGAATTTTAATTGTGAAAGTGATAATACTTCCTCAGTCCCTGATTTTTGCATGTTCTTAAGTAAGTACAATGGACTTCTTTCTAGTGAGGGCATTTGTACTATTTGAGTCTATGTCAGTGAATGTGGAAGGTTAATGTTCCTTACCTTATCAAAGTTGGATTGCTAGGTGCCTCAAGAACAAGTTTGATTGCCAGGTACCTCATGATGTTCTTGTTTGCTCAATAACTTTGCAACTTTATTTTGAAAGTACTAATTGGGTACATGAATCAAATTAGCTATTGTATATACCATTGATATAACAGCTATATATTTCTCTTTGTCTGCATAGATTGAGTTGTTGCTTGAGGACAAGCAACAATTCTAAGTTAAGGGTATTGATGTGCTGTTAAAATACAGCACATTTGGTGCCTAAAACAAAGGATTTTGCAAGTTCTTAAAGAGACTTTTTAGTGTTTTGATGTGTTTTTATGTTAATCTTGCAGAAAAGTTAGGTTGGCATGATTTTGAAGAAAAATTACAGATTTTGCTGAAGCATAAGCCATACAAGCCCACCTATGAGTCATAGCTCACACTATGAGTTGTAGCTCACACTACACGTCGTAGTAGGAATTAGAGACAAAAATTCAAAAATCTGACAAGTGAAGGTCACTCCTATTAACCCAGGCAATGAGTTGTGAGACACGCTATGACTCATATAGGTGGACACATAGCAAGAATCAGAGAGCCAAAATATTAGACCAAAAACTGAAGACCAAGACGATGATATCAACATACGAGACCTCGACTAGGAATCATACCTATAGGTCAAACTAGTTCAGTCCAAGATGCCAAGATCCTGATATGAAACCCCAACTATAACTCGTAGGCCATCCTACGAATCATAACTACAAAATTTATCAGATGCTAACTGTCTTTTCTACATAAAATTTTAAGGTTTTTTGTACACACTATAAATAGTTTAAGTTAGGTTATTTTGAGGAGTTCAAACAGTATATATCTCTGAATAGAATTTTGAAGGTTTTCTTAGGTTCTAGAGTAGATTAGTGTTATCTTTCGGAAAACTCATTTTGGCAATAGCATATCTTGCCTTTTACTCATTGTTGATCAATCAAGCTTGTGGGTTTGCAACTTGTGGTGCCTATCTCCTTCATTATTATTGGTGAAACTCTCAACTATGTCTTTTATTTGCATTTTTGTGTATTTTTCTTTATCCATGAGTAGCTAAGCACCCATAACTTGGGGTAGTTGGAGTCATAGGTAGTTGACTTGAAATGACCTAGGTTTTGTGCATATTTATGATTAGGGCTTTGCATGTACTATTTATTTTCCTTCATGATTAATGTTGTTTGGTGGTGGCCAACACCAAACCCTACCTACTATTACGATCCCAACCAAGTTAGTGACGAATAGAAAAAGGGAAGTAGATGACAGGATTTGGTTGATATTTTCCTATCCAATCAACCAAACCTGACCAAGGGGAGGTTAACTGGGACAATAGGTAACGGTTAGTTGGCATGCCATGATAGCCGACCAAGCACTACGGTGAAATTCGACCGTCACCTTCACAAGAGGGATGGAACAACCTAAGTTATCGTCCTATATGCAATTCACTAACTGTAGTTATGTTATCTAGGGTAATTGAGTCAACAAACCATGGGGCACATAATTCCCTAGTTGTTCCTAAAATTGAGCATTTTCTCATAATCTAGTTTGCATTTATTTTAAGTTGTGCTTTGAATTATAACAAACCCCACCCCCTCACCCCCCAAGAGATTATAGTTATAAATACTAGGAATGATTAGTCGTGAAATCCTATAGTCAAGCCCTATATTCCCTGTGAATTCAACCTTAACCTCAGTTAGGTTAATTATTGATAGCGACCGCTTTCTTATTGGAGTGTGACCATCATCAAATAGACATCATAACCAAATTGCATAATACTAAACAATAGGCATAATATAACAATATGGCATATATGATCAATAGTTAAGTAAAACATACTTAAGTAACTCATACTCATATAGGGTATCATATGTGTAGAAGATACTAAGCTAGTTGTTCAAGGTATAAACTCCTCACATGGTTGATGGTAATCGCACCTTACCAACATGGTGATGAAGTATAAAATCCTCGCATGGTTGATGAGTATATACCCCAACATGGTTACTCGGGCTCTTGTACCTCCGGATTGGGTATGGTCTAATACAATACTTCATATAGAGTATATCATATATAAAAGCTCATTTCATTATCATATAGTCATTCATATCATATCTTATGCTTTGGACCTTTAACTCCTCCAGAAACTACATCTGAACATTTTATCAAACACTTGGCGGATGTGTAATACTAGTATAAAACCATGCAATTTAGACATGAAATCATGCAAGAAAATCCATTGTAAAACCATCAATCAACACCTTTCAATACCCTCAAGCAATATATATTAAAACCCCTCATGAAATCTTAGAATAGATCCAAGATTTATAGCTCAAAACGTAGCAAAACAATCACAACCTTACATAGCTCTAACATAGTTTATAGACATGTTCATAATAGTAAATCCATTTGTAAAATCAACTTTAGGTCATTTAAATTGAGTAAAAAGGAGATTAGAGAACCATGGGTGGAAGAATCCAATGGCTAAAACTTACATACCTTGACTTTGGAGAGTTTCTTGAAGAAGATTTGAAAAGGAGGCTTAAAGCATGAATGAAATCCTTAGATCCAAATGAGTTTTAAGACTCTTGAATTTTGAGGAGGACTTGGGGCTTGACTTGGTTTCCTTGAATTTCAACAAGACTTATTGAAAACCTTGAGAATGGATGGAGAATTTATGAACACTAGAGAGAATTTTGAGAGGTTTTTGGTTGGTTTTTAGGTATCAAAATGGCTAGACAATGAGGGATTTTCATGTATATTGATATAGGGTTGTTACCCAATTGCCCTAGAGTGAAAAAGAGAAAACTTCAAAACTTTTTGCACTGGTCCGCATCAGGTCCACATTGGGGACCCATCACGGACAGCTACTATTTTTGCAAGGTTTCACCAAAAACTATTTTTCTTGGCATGGACAAAGTATACCTTTTAGATAGTCATTTTTCCGCACAAATTTTCCCTATGAACAAGAATATGCAGTCGAATTTGTAAAATTCTTCATGGATTTTGAGATATTAAAAAGAAATATATCATAGGGTCTTTACAATAAAGAAATTACAATTATGAGGGTATTCCTAGGCAAGTGTGGGGTGTTATACTAATATAGAATTATGTTATACCCTTGCTATACTAGTGGACCCATTTAGTTCACTTTATTATGAAATCCATCTCAAAATGGGACAGGTTCTCATAAGGAGGTTACTTCTCTGAAATGGGACAGGATCTCGTAAGGTGAAGTATGGTTTACCTTGGTAAGTAGACCACCTCACCGATGAGGGGTAATCATCATGATTCTAAGTTGTAGCTCGCTTGGTCTTATTACTTGTCAGTTGAGGTCTCTTAATGATTTATAAATATGTCTTACTTCAAGGATTGACCATGCATGCAATATTGAGATTATGCTTATTTGTTGCCTATTACTATGCCTTTTGACTATGTTAGCTTATGTCTTGATGCATTGCATCCTACATACTTAGTACATTCAAACGTACTAATGCATACTTTATGCCTACATGATATCACCATGTAGGTACCGTAGCTCCTCTTGATCATCCTCCATGTGGCTAGTGAAATTATTCGAAGATAAGCTTGGTAAATCCTCAAGTATGGGGACACTATCTAATTTCTCTTGCTATTTTTAAGACTTCTTATGTTGAACATTTGACATTATGAGGGTGATCCTGGAAAGTATATTGTCCCCCTCACCATTCCATGTTTAGAGGTGTATGTTGGATATTATGATGTTCTTGTGCTATGAGCATGACTCTTATGATTGGTTATATTCAAATACTTCCCTTAGACTCGCTTCCCTTTTTATATATTTCTTATTATTGTTTACTTTGCTTCTGCGACCAAGGATGTGTGATTGATATGCTAAGAGGCTTGTTTGGGTCCCTTCGAGTTTCCATTTGCGTGTCATGTCTATACCCTAGGCTTGTGTCGTGACATTTTATATAGGTTAAATTATTCACGAAATAACCTAATAAATCAAGGTGGTGTAATTAAATAACTATGTGAATGTATATGATAATATCGATTCGTTATTAAGAAGCATAATTGGTAATGTTGGTTGATTATTGAGGAACCTGAATGATATTGATATCCCCATTATAAAGAATCATGAATGGTATTATTGATAAAATTCTTAAAGCACCTTGATAGCAATTTTGATTCAGTTGTTCAATGACCTTGAAATAACAATGTCGACTCATTTATTAAGCATTATTATTTGATAAAAATGAATCAGTCATTGGAGAATTTGAATGATGATGTTTAACCTATCATTGAAAGATTACAGAATCATAATTATTATATTTAATTGGCGATATGACTAGTTGATTCAAATAGTGTTTATATGTATTATGTGGACTCAATGCATAAACTCATGTCTCACTTGAAAGTGTTTATTGGTCTTGATTTGAGAGATTGATTAAGTTCCACTATTTGATGAGAGCCAACGAAGAATAGTTCTAGTTAGATTGAGTAAGCTAATGAGTAAAGAAGTCGAGGACTTTATCAGCTAGTGATAATTGTTGAGGTCTCTTTTGGCGAGTATATTAATTTTAAGGTCTTTTGGCAAACAGGGTCTCTCTTAGTGAGTATATAAATTTTTGACTTATTTTTCTGTGGTTGAGGTCTTCGCTGGCGAGTATGTTAATTTCTAAGGTAACTTTTTATGGCTAAGATCTCTTCCAGTAGTATATAGATTGCTGAGGCCTTTTCTGATAATTGAGGTCTCTTCTTGTAGATACATGTGTCATGCCCCAAGTCTACACCCTAGACGTAGCTGGCACCCAGGAACCATTGCTGGTCCCCAAGCGAACCACTTGTCCTAGCTACTTTTCTAAGCGAAATACTTAACAATAATAAAAGGCTAGAAGTAAACATAATCAGTGAACTCATGTTTGAATCATAATGAAACAAATCAACTAGAAAATACAACAATCTGAAAGAAATACTAAACATTATCTATCAGTGTATGAAGCCTCTACTAGTTATGACTAGAGAATGGGTACCGTGATAGGCCACGGCTGCCCCAAACTAAGCGAAAGTAACTGAACTGGAAGAAATAAAATCTACGAGTATCTAACTGCAAAGAGGTCTCACCACTGGCTAAGTAGAAATGCTGAATCACCAGGGATATGTCTACTAAGGAGGTCTGTCACCTGGGTTTCCATCATAAAATGATGCAACAGAAAAGCTCAGGGTAAAAGGCTCAAGACACAAATTTAATGTAGAAATAAGTTCAAAAGATAAATAAAACATTATAGCAAAATATCTGGTTTAATTTAAAAACAGATGCAACACTATTTGTGTCTGAAAATCATGTATACTATAACTTTGGGAGGTTCTCTAACCAATAATCATCACTATGAGCTTCGTGATGATACAATGTATTTGCCCATTTTGTTCAGGCGATCCCATACATTACCAGGGTAAGGGATGAAATGTTGTGGATCCGTATAAACTGGGCCATCTCAATGGCATAAGAAGAGTTATACCTTTGGTACAATCCTATTCTACGTTGGGTACATAGTTTCTAGGGTTGGAGTTATAGAACTCGTACCCACCTCGATGCTCAATACTACTCCTAAGATATGCAATGTGCCCAATAGTTGTAAAAATGTCCCACTTTAGGGATAAACCAAAAATATACTGCTTGGATCCTTAGCTCTATATATATTTCTTTAAGCTAGCTCTTATGAACTTCTTTCATACTCAAGCTCAAAAGCATCTGTTATCTTAACTGCACATAAGTCTGGTTAAGTGCTTGTAAGAAACTAATCATTTTCAAAGAAAGTAGAACATGCTAGGGAAATCATTCTCAACTTAATCAGGATTCTTATAATTGTGCTGAACTTCATGATTTTAAAGAAACATGCTCAACAATGAAATTCTTAGAATAAGAATCACAATTTCAGTAAAATTTGCGTGATAAAACCTTTGTATGTCACAGTACTTCACAGCAATGAAACTGACTTGGCTCTTTATAGATTCATTTCTAAGAACATGGAATAACTACAAAAATAAAGTTTTTAGGTGGACTTACATACCTGGGCACAAGTTTTTTTGGAAATTTGCAGAGACTAGTCAAGGCCTAACCCTTCTTTTTTCACTTAACCGTTGTTTCTGAATGATGTTTGTGAAAAGGTGAAAGAAATTGAATAGATTATAGAATAATAGGGTGAAAATGACTTCAAAACGATAGGGTATTAGTCTAGGATGGGTGGGGAAATGTCTGGAATGCCCCTCAAAAAATTTTAAATTTTTTGAACTTCGAGGGACCAAGTTCATGTGGCGGACCTGGCGCGTACAAGTGTATTTTCTTTCTAAAACTTTCCGAACGAGTTCTCCAATCCACGTCTAAAATAAATTTAAAAAATATAAGTTTGGTCCACAACAGGGGTGCGACGCGCCTCTGTTACACACTCTTATTATTTTAACTTTCGCATCAAAAAATTATCTTTTGATTTGGTTGCTCTAAAAATCAACCGACACCATTTTTGCACTCCATTTTTCACACTAATCGTATATCTGACCTTGGATTTGCCATCTGAGCATGGGAAGATGTATTATGCATAGATCTCCCTTCTAGGGGGTATTTTGGCAATTTTACTGGGAATTACAATATCTACCCCTTGGGTCATTCGTCCTCGAATGATAATAATGTTATGAATTAACTCAAGCATGCAAGGTTATTCAAGGTAAAAGAAATGTGAATCTCCAAAATCAAGAGTCGAAATTTACCTTCACGATCCTCATTAGAGGGAACAAACAAGTGCGGATATTTTGCTTTCATATTGTCCTCTACTTCCCATATAGCTTCCTCAGTGAGTTGATTTCTCCATAGCACTTTAACTGAAGTAGTCTATTTGGTTCTCAATTTACGAACTTGACGATCAAGAATTTGAACCGGAATCTCTTTATAGGATAAACTGTCTTTAATCCCAACACTCTTAACAGGAACAACTAAGGAGGGATCTCCCAAGCATTTCTTAAGCATGGAAATATGGAATAGTGGATTTATAGCACCCAGCTTTGCTGTAACTCTGACTCATATATAACACTGCCAATTCTTCTCACAATCTGATAAGGACCAATATAGCTTGGACTTAGCTTTCCTTTCCTTCAAAATCTCATGACATCCTTTATGGGTGAAACTTTCAAGTATACCCAATCATGTACCTCAAACTCTAAGTTCCTTCTCCTAACATCGGTACATGATTTTTGACAGCTCTACACCATTTTCAACCTCTCATGAATGATTTTCACCTTCTCCATAGCTTGGTGAACCAAGTCAGGCCCTATAAATCTAGCTTCACCAACCTCAAACCAACCAATAGGCAATCGATATCTTCGCCCACAAAGTGCCTCATATGGAGCCATCTGTATGCTAGCTTGGAGCTGTTATTATCTGAAAACTCAACCAACGGCAGGTGATCATCTCAGTTACCTTTGAAGTCGATGACACATGCCCTCAGAATATCCTTAAAAGTCTGTATGGTTCGCTCTGCCTGCCCATCTGTCTGAGGATGGAAAGTTATATTTACCTTCGTGCCAAGACCTTTCAAAAAGGACTTCCAAAATTTTAATGTAAATTAGGATCCTCTATCTGAAATAATGGACAATGGAACTATGTGTAACATAACAATCTCTCAAATATATAGCATGGCATAATCCTTTGTGGTGTCGGTTGTGCAAATTAGTAGGAAATGAGCTGACTTGTTCATTTTGTCTACTATTACCCAGATGGAATCATGATGTCTGCGAGACCGTGGTAACCCAATTACAAAATCCATGTTAATCATCTCTTACTTCCACTCAGGGATGTTTGTCTATGTTTTAAGCTACACCACAAGGCCTATGATGTTCTACCTTAACTGGTTTGCGATTTGGGAACCTCGACACAAACTTGGTAATGTCTCTTTTGATACCACTCCACTAATATATATCTCATAAATCTTTGTAAATCTTCATGGATCCCGGATTAATAGAGTATCCAGTAACATGGGCTTCTGCCAAGATTCTCTCTCGAATGCTATCTACATCGAGAAAACACAATCTACCTTGATACCTTAGCACCCCATCTCCCCCTTTTGCCAAAGCTAATAATTTCTGCTTTTGGACATCTTATTTCAGTTGGAGAAGAATGGGATCCCAATCTTGCTTTTCTTTCGCCCCACTACTAATGAAGACTCGGCCCCATTTAGAATAACTACACCTCCCTCATCTGAATCAGCAAGCTAGACCCCTAATCGTGCGAACCTATGCACTTCCTTGGCCAACTCTCTCTTCTCATCCTTGATATGAGCAGTACTTTCAATGGATACCCTGCTAAGAGTATCAACAACTACATTAGTTTTACCTGGGTGATAGAAGATGCTTATGTAGCAGTCATTCAGCAACTCTAACCATCTCCTCTGCCTTAGGTTCAACTCTTTCTAGCTCGATGGATACTGCAAGGTCTTATGGTCATTGAACACATCCACATGCCCAATATAGAGATAGTGTCTCCAAATCTTGAGAGCAAACACCACTACAGCAAGCTCAAGGTCATGAGTTAGATAGTTCTTCTCATGAGTCTTAAGTTGTCTGGAGACATATGTTATCACCTTACCTCTCTGTTGTCATGACCGAAGCCTAGGGCCTAGATGTGAAATAGAGAATAGGTAACCCAAAAGAACCCCAAACAATTTTCTTAGCATAGCAATCGCAAATCCTTGGTCGTGAAATCAAAACACCAACAACAAAAGACATAAAGAAGGGAAAAGGGACTAAGGGAAGACTTGGCAATCAATTGTTCCAACAACACCTCTAACATGGATTGGGCAGGGGCCCAGAAACGTTTCGGGCTCACCTTTATGATATCAAACGTTCAACATAAAGAGATAATAAAGCAAGAGTAACATAGCTAGTGTCCCCAAACTTGAAGACTCGCCAAAACTTATCTTCAAGATGCCAAAACTAGCCACGTGGAGGATGATCGTGAGTTACTCCAGTTCTTACATTGTAACATCATATAGGAATAGAGTATGCTTTAGTACATTTTAATGTACTAAGTATGTAGGATGCAATGCAATAACACATAATCTAATATAGTCAAAATGCATAATCATAAGCAATGGATAAATATAATATCAATATGACATGCATGATCAATGCTTGAAGTAAGACATTCTTGTAAATCATATAACTTGTATAGAACATAATACATATATGGTAGGAGACCATAATCATAGACCAAGCAACTATTACTTAGAATCTAAGGCATGTCACCTCCTTGGAAGGTGATTGAAGTACCTACCCCTCAACATGGTAGTACAGGCATATCACCCCCTGATGAGGTGGTCAAGGTACATACCCCTTGACGTGGTAATACGGGTATGTCAACCACCGATGAGGTGGTCAAGGTACATACCACTCAACATGGTAGTACGATCATGTCACTCTCTGACGAGGTGGTCAAGGTACATACAGCTCAACGTGGTAGTATAGACATCCCCCCCCCCCCCCCCCGACGAGGTGGTCAAGGCATGTCACCCCCTCAACAAGGTGGTTGTGCATGTCATCCCCCAATTAGGTATGGTCAACATGAAACACTATAGATACTCTCATGGATTTAATACATACATACAATCTTTTAATCATCATATAGTCACTTGATTCATAATCAATGTAATAGATCATCAATAGCTCAAGAATCTTTGTAAAGACATTTTATCAAACACTTGGTGGGTGTGCAATGCTAGTTCAAAATCATGCAATTCAAAAGTGAAGTAATGTGAGAAAACTTAATGTAAATCAACCCACCAATGCATAGTAAAACCCTCATATGAGATACCTTGAAATCCATCATCAAACCTTATAATAGATCATAGTTTGATATCCCAAAACATGCATAGTCACAATAGACAAACCTTCTCATAGTATAAGCTTGAAATAGGTAGACATGTGTGTCCAATCAACATTTCATAAAATTCCAACATAATTTCTAATCATAATTCATGATAAGTAATACCCATAAGTAATACATCTTGAAAACATGCAAGTTTCATAAGGAAGGCTAGGTACCATTGATGCAAGGACTCAATGGTTAAAACCCATATATCTCAAATTTGGGGATTTTCTTGATGTAGATTTTAATAAGAACTTGAAGCTTGAATGAAGTTCTTCAGATCCAGCATTAAGCTATAGACACTAGAATTTAGGTGAAATATTTGGTTAAGTATTAAAGAAGGTTTTTAGAGTGTCTTGAGTGATATAGAGTTGTAAAATGGATAAATATAGGTGTTTTTACGCATAGGTGGGTATGGGGCCAAGACCGAAGGAACTGCAAACATACCTCCGCGACGGGTCCTCGATACCTACTCAAAAATTAAAAATTTGGGAAAAAATGAAATTTTGCTATGAGTCCTCTAAAATCGGGGTTCTACCAATTTTCCGCTCAATTTTGCCCCCTAATCAAGAATATAAAGTCAAATTTTTAATATCACGCATGGATTTTGAAATATATGAAAATTACGATTATGGGCATTTTTGAAGCATCTTTTTTTGGGGCGTTTCAACATGTCCCCTTGGAAAAATTCGTCCCCGAATGTCAAAGAAGCATATATGAGATAAATAATCATGAGGATTTCAGCCTAACATATGAGTGTAACAAATGCATTTAAACATCATTTAAAAAACATAAACATGAATGTCAAAATCATAATAAACTTGTCAACATAAACATGAATGCATGATATAAGTGCTGGAACTTAAGACTTGAAATCATATAGGGGAGTTAAATTAGTACCTTTGGCTTGAGCAGAATGGAAGAGATATGGGTAACGTTTTTTCATGTCCGCCTCGGCTTCCCATGTGGCACTTTAAACATGTTGGTTTCTCCCAAGAACCTTGACGGAAGCTACATTCTTATTTCTCAACATCTTCACTAATCTATCCAAAATTTCTACTGGAACCTCCTCATAAGTCAAATTATCTTCTACCACAACCATAATATCTAAAGGCAATATAGTAGTAGGGTCACCCACACACTTTCTCAATATGGACACCTGGAAGACAAGATGAACCATATTCATATAAATGGTAAACTCTAACTCATAGGTCACTTTACTAATCCTCCTCAACAACCTATAAGGACCCACAGACCTTGGGCTTAACTTCTCCTTCTTGCCAAATTGAACCACACCATTCATAGGTGAGACTTTCAAGTAAACCCAATCGCTAACACTAAATTCAAGATCTCTCCTTCTCACATCAGAATATGACTTTTGTCTAGTTTGGGTTGTTTTTAGTCTCTCCCTTATCAACCTCACCTTATCCAAGTCTTCCATGACCAAATTTGGACCTAGCAAAGCCATCTTCTCCACTTGAAACCATTGGTCATTTACAATGCCTACCATAGAGAGCTTCAAAAGGATCCATACCAATATTTGATTGGTATTGTAAGAAAATTTAATGAGTGGAAGATGTTCATCCCAACTACTATAAAACTCAAAAACATAAGCTCTAAGCATATCCTCAAGAGTTTGGATAGTTTTCTCGGCTTGGCTATCTGTTTTAGGGTGAAAGATTATGCTAAGTTACCTTGGTACCTAGACCACTTTGGAAATACCTCCGAAAATGAGAAATGAATTGAGCACTACAATTTGAAATACTAGACAAAGGCACACCATGAAATGTAATCAACTCATGAATGTACAATTTGGCATAATATTTGGCCCCATAATTAGTTTTGACTGGCAGGAAGTGAGCCGACTTTGTCATTCTGATCATCTACAACCCAAATAAAATCAACATGCTTTCTAATACTAGGCAATCCAATCATAAAATTCATGTTGATTTCCTCCCACTTTCAAGTAGAAATCTCTATATCATGGGTAGGCCACTCGGCCTTTGATGTTCGGCTTTCACTTGTTGGCAATTGTGACATCCAAATATGAACTTGGAAATATCTCTCTTCATACCACCCCCACAAATACATTTCCCTTAAATCATTATACACTTTTGTAAAACAGCGGTGAATGTAATAGGGAGAATTATGAGTGTAATGACCCCAAAAAGTGTTCGCAAATGTGCCTCAGAAGTGCCAAGAATTGTAATTTTCATGTATCTCAAAATCCATGCATGATATCAAAAATTTGACTACATATTCTTGTACAAGGAGTCAAATTTAGAGGATGGAGGGTCTAAACCCAATTTTAGAATAACTGTATTGAATTATGAATTTTTAAGTTGGCACAAAAATAGTGTTGTTTCCGCATCATCAACGCAATGCGCACAAGTACAAACTAGTCCAGTTTTTGGACTTCGGTCCAAGACTTTTAAGTCTTGGGCCTAAACCTTTGCACATGAGAAAATACCTATACTTAGTCATTTTTCACCCTCATATCATTCTGAACATTCTCCAATATTCACTCAAACACTTAGTCTTGAATTTCTCAAAAAATTCAAGAGTGAAAACCCTTTCCGAATCTTAAGGAATTTAACCAAGCTTCAAGTCTCCATCTCCAATCTTCATCAAGTTCAGCTCCAAAGCTAAGGTATGTGGGTTTCTTTCATGGGTTTCTTTCACCCATGATACCCAAGCTTCCTTTTCTTCAAAATTGCATGATTTAAAATTAATTTACTCATGTGTCTTACCTATTATGAAATCACTACACACTGTGTTTGGGCTTATGAAATTGTGCCTGTTTTACCATGTTTTGAGCTATGAATCTAAGACCTATTGCAAGATTTGATGAAGTATTTTGATGTATATTACTTGAAGGTGTTAACAAATATCTATTGAAAGTTTTAAATCAAATTTTCTAGCATAATCTCACTCTTAAATTGCATGGTTTTACACTAGCACTACACACCCTCTACGTATTTGATAAAATATCCAATTATGGTTTCTTGAGGGATTGAGGGCTCAATGCATGTCTTATGAATTAAATAATGTTATGATGATTATATGATGATAAAATGATGAAGTGATGATAAAAGTAATGTATGTATGTGATGGCTAGATGATGAGGACAGGAATGTATATATATGATGAGGAGGAGGAGAGGGATGTATGTATATATTCATGAAAGGAATGTATGTATATGATGATGATAGGGAAAAAATATATGTATATGATGATGAAAGGAGTATGTGTGTTTATATATACATATATATATATATATATATATATATATATATATATATATATATTATCTTTATATAGTGTTAGGGATGACCAAGCCTAGTTCGAGGGGTTATAGGCCCGGGTAACCCATTGAGGGGTTGGTACCTTGATCATCTAGCTCGAGGGGTAGTAGGCTTGGGTAATCTTGTTGGGGATTGGTACCCTCAACCTTGATGAGGGTTTTATACTCTATCAACCCTGATGGGGGGTTTGTACTCCGTCAACCTCGGTGAATGGGTTTGTACTCCATCAACCTCACGAAGGGTTCGTATCTCATGTGCCTATCCAAGGGGGTGGTAGCCCTTAGATTATAAAATAATGGTCACTCCTTACACTTGTATTATGATCTATATAAGCATGGTTTTACTTCAAGCATTATTCATACATACCATATTGCTAGTATGCTATTCACTACTTATGATTATGTTTTTTGCTTACGATGCCTATCTCTTGTTGCATTGTATCCTATATACTTAGTACATTCAAATGTACTAACATATACTTTATGCCTACATAATATCACCATATAGGGACCGGAGATCTTATTGATTCTCCTCGTAGCTAAATAGATTGTTCATGTTAGCTTATGGTGAGTCCTCATGTCCGGGGACAATATCTACCTTTACTAAAACTTATGTTTAGACTATATTTTGTATGTTTGGATTATATATTATCATCATTATGAGGGTCAGACTGATTTTTTGTCTTGGGCCTCGCTCTTATCTACGTAGTAGAGGTGTTGTTGGATATGATGTGTATCTATGCTATGAGCTTTGACTCTCTCATGATTCCTATCGCTTATGATACGAAAGATATTCCCTTTAGTCCCAATTCCCTTTATTTATATTTATCTCTTATTGTCCTTTTAATTGCTTCCACAGCTAAGAATGTGTAATGATATGCTATGACGTTTGTTTGGGGTTCCTTCGGGTTTCCAATTCGCCATTCACGTCTAGGCCCTAGGCTTGGATAGTGACAAATATGATATCACAGCACTACGTTGTTAGATCCTCAAATTCCAATACACTACATCGATTAGAGTCCTATTTCATGGTTGTGAAGTGCGCCACGACTATGAATGGGAGGCTATGAGGCATTCTAGGAAATGTTTCACTTCTTCATGATTTATGTCATACGATAGAATTAGGTCCTCTAGGGATTATTGCTAATCATTAATTGTTACATTACATGACATGTCTCAAGCTACTCAGGATAGTGATATGACGAGTGTAGAGGTTCGCAATGCTCTATAGGTGTTAGCCAAAGAGGCAACAAAATTGGCAACTCACCTCAATTAACAAGTGAGTACTCCCAAGACTTCTAATGGTAAAAAAGGGGTAATAAGGCCAAGAGGGTCCATATTGAAGGAAAGTTCCAAGATCTCAAAGATAAAGGTGGTGTGGTGCCTTATGCTAGGTGCCCATAATGTGGTAGGTGCCATGACAGCCTGTGCTTGAAAGGTACCAACGCTTGTTATGGTTATGGAGAGTTGGGTATCAATGTGAAGTATTTCCCTCATAAACGTAACAAGAAGGAAGGAGGTATTGGTGGGATAATTAATCCCAAGTGTCAAAGGTATGGAAGGTACCATAGTGGCCCATGTTTGAGGAATACCAATGCTTGTTATGGGTGTAGTAAAGTGGGTCATAAGCTAATGAATTGTCCATATGTTCAAAGGAAGTACAAAGGTGGTCAACCTTTGGATCAAGTTGGTCATGTTGATCAAGTGGCTCAAGGAGGGGATGAGGCTCCCGATGTTGCTACGATAGGTTGAAATTCCCTTTGACTTTGATATGTTTGCATTGATAGGACGATGTGCCACTATTTCTTCTATTATTCTTTTGGTTGCTATTTGGTTTCACATGTGTCCCAAACTCTCTTTGGTGTCTATCTCATTGGTGAGCCTATTGTTGTTTGAAAGTTCATAGGTATTGTTCTGTGTTCATTTTGTATTAGGTCTTGCCTTGTGACTTATTAGGTGAGTATAGTGGATTTTGATGCTTTACTTGGGATGGATTAGTTGCATTGGTGTTGAGTTTCCATTGAATGTGGGGACCATAGGGTCATATTCCGATTCTCTATTAAATATGTCCTTGAGTGGGGACTTGTAAGGTAGATGTGAAGAGATAAGTCCATTTCTTGCCTTAACGTATAATTGATCTCTAATAGTTGCCCCCATGTTATAATTTCATAGGGTATTGTCTTGTGATTTTGGTTAAACTTAGTTTGTTGGGTTGGAAGTTTTAAGGTGGTTCGACTACTTGTATGTTGTGGCTCTTATAATTGTAGAACCTGTAAGGCTGTAATATGATGTTAAGAATGGTAAATCTAATTGGTCAACTACAATTAGTTAGTCACTTCTCTAAGCTTGATCTTTAGTTTGGGTTTTGTTCCCAAGTGATGACGAGCATAGGTGATATCCATAAGTATCTTTTTGGATTAAGAGTGAGCCTTTTGAGTATGTTGGAGTTATTTGTTAGTTTATGCACCGTCTATGTTTATGGGTTTCATGAATAGGGTCTTCAGTCCCTACCATTTTATGCTTGTAGTGGTCTCTAATGATGAAGTATGGATTTATTTAAAACTTGTGAACCATTTGGGGGTAGTTTTGCAAATCCTAGGGTAAGAGGAGTTATATGCTAAGTATGTGAAGTGTGAAATGTGGTTAAAGGAGGTTACCTCCCTAAGTCATGTGGCGTCGAAGAATGGTATTAAGATTGATCCTAAGAAGATATATGTGATTAGAAATTGGCCCTGACCTTTGTTTCCCTTAGACATAAGGAGTTTCTTGGACTTAGTGGGTTACCACCAAAAGTTTTTGAATGGGTTCTCTTCTATTGCTTCTCTTATGACTAAGTTGACCCAAAGGAAGGATAACTTGTCTCCGCTCCTATCATGTCCCCACCGGATGGGGGTGGAAGGGTTTGTTGTGTATTGGATGTCACCTGGATTAGTTTGGGTTGTGTGTTAATGCGAGGTGATTAGGTGGAAGTCTATGCTTTTAGATAATTTGAGATGCATGAGAGGGATCATCTTATCTATGACCATGAGTTAGCCGCTGGAGCTTTTGCTTTGAAAATTTAACGTTATTGGTTGTATGGGGTGCATGTTAGTGTTGTTACCATTCACTAGGGTTTCTAATATGTTTTCACCCAAGGGATCTTATCTTGAGACAAAGGAGGTGGTTAGAACTTCTTAAGGATTATGATATGAGTGTGCATTATCATCCCGGTAAAACTAGTGTTGTGGCAGATGCTTTAAATAGGGTGTCTATGGTTAGACTAGCTCATGTTGATGGTGGTTATGAAGAGGTGGCTAAGGATATGCATCGGTTGCCTAGGATGGGGGTTAGGTCAGAAGAGGTTGGTAATGGTGGTGTTATTATTGTCGATGGTTCTAGATCTTCATTGGTTAATGAGGTAAGAGTAAAGCAAGGTCGTGATCCCTCCTTGTAAGAATTGAAGGCCTTGGTGAAAGAGGGCAAGGCGGAGGTTTTCTCCCAAGGGGGAGATGGTGCCTTTAGGTACCAAGGCGGGTTGTGTGTACCTTGTGTTGATGGCTTTATAGAATGGATCCTTGATGAAGCCTGTAAGTCTTCTTACTGTATCCCCCCTGGTTTTACCAAGTTTCTAGAGATTGAGAGATGTGTGTTGGTAGGGAGGCATGTAGAAGGGCATTGCCAAATTTATTTTCGATCATCATAATTGTGAACAAGTCAAAGCCGTGCATCAAAGGTCGGGTGGCCTAACCCAAGATGTAAAGATCACTACTTGGAAGTAGGAGGAAATTAACATGAATTTTATGGTTAGATTACCCAAGACTAAAAAGGATTTTGACTCCATTTGGGTTGTGGTTGATAGGGTGACGAAACTGGTTTACTTTTTACTGGTTAAGACTATTTATATGCCAAAGAGTATGCTAAATTGTACATTCATGAGTTGGTTAGATTACTTGAGGGTATGCTTAGGGCTTGTGTATTAGAGTTCAAGAGTAGTTGGGATGATCATCTTCCATTAATTGAGTTTATCTATAACAATAGCTATCATTCTAGAATTTGCATGGTCCCTTTTGAGGCTCTCTATGGTAGATGATGTAGATCATTGGTTGGGTGGTTTGATATAGGAGAGATGGCTTTGCTGGGTTTGAAATTGATTATGGGTGCTATGAAGAAGGTAAGGTTGGTTAAGGAAAGGTTGGGAATGGCCCAAAGTCATCAGAAATCACAAACCAATGTGAGAAGGGGAGAGCTAGAATCCAAAGTTAGTGATTTGGGGGTAATTGAAGGATTGACTCATGAAAGGTGTGGTTTGTCTTGGTGAAGAGGGAATTTACTTCATGGTTTGTGAGCCTTCATAGTTTCTTGAGGAAGATTAGGGAGGTTGCATACGATGAGAATTGTCGTCGGATAAGGATATGGTTCATCCGGTTCTTCATGTATCTAGGTTGAGGAGGTGTATTGGTGGTTCAAGTGTTATAAGACTTCTTGAGGTTGTGGATGTTGTGGGAGGATGAGTTGACCTATGAAGAGGTCCAGTGGAGAAGTTTGGTGGATATGAGTAAAGGTTGATTTGTAAGGGTGTAGTATTTACCAAGGCCCATTGGGAGAATTGTCAAGTCGATAATATCTCTCTGAGAGCTGGAGTGGGCATTGAGGAGCAATATTCGTACCTCTTCCATTATATTCAAGCTTTAAGATAACATTTCAAGTCCTTTTATGATTCCAAGTCTTATGTTTCAAACCCTATGTCATTGCATACATTTATGTTTATATTGACGAGTTTATAGTGATTTTACACTTATGATGAGATTTTTGAAATGATGTTTAAGTGCATTGTTGCAACCTTATTTGGGCTAAAAATTATTTTTTTGTTTCATATATACGCATCATTGACATTCAAGGATGAATGTTCCCAAGGGAGAGAAAATTTAATGAGCCAAAAAAGTTCCCGAATATGTGCATTGGAAGTACCCAAAATCGTAATTTTTATATATCTCAAAATTTTGTGGGTGATACCAAAAATACAACTTCATATTCTTGTTCAGGAGGTCAAATATAGGGAGGAAAGGGTCTAAATCCAATTTTAGAGCAACCTTATCGAATTATGAATTTTTAAGTTGGAACGAAAATAGTGTTGTTTCTGCTCCATCAACGCGATACGCATTGGTACAAATTGGTCCAGTTTTTGGACTTTGTCCAAGACTTTAAGGTCTTGAGCCTAAGCCTTCGCACACAAGAAAATACCTATACTTAGCCATCTTTCACCCTCATATCATTCTAAACATTCTCCAATACTCACTCAAACACTTAGTCTTACATTTCTCTAAAATTTGAAGAGCCAAAAACCTTTTCGGATCTTAAGGAATTCAACCAAGCTTCAAGTCTCCATCTCCAATCTTCATAAGTTTAACTCCAAAGCTAAGATACATGGATTTCTTTCATGGGTTCCTTTCACCCATGATACCCAAGCTTCCTTTT
Source organism: Solanum sejunctum (assembly GCA_025642045.1). Lineage (NCBI taxonomy): Eukaryota > Viridiplantae > Streptophyta > Magnoliopsida > Solanales > Solanaceae > Solanum > Solanum sejunctum. The sequence continues at coordinate 37,973 of JAOTQJ010006870.1, forward strand.
ACTCAACATTAAATGATTTAAAGTTGATTTACTCATAGGTCTTATCTATTACGAAAATCACTGCATACTATATTTGGGCTTATGAAATTGTGACTGTTTTACCATGTTTTGAGCTATGAATCTAAGATGTATTGCAAGATCTGATGAATTGTTTTGATGTATATTACTTAAGGGAGTTACCAAGTATCTATTGAAGGTTTTACATTGAATTTTATAGCATGATCTCACTCTTGAATTGCGTGATTTTACACTAGGACTACACACCCTCTAAGTGTTTGATAAAATGTTCACTTATGGTTTCTTGAGGGATTGGTTACCCAATGCATATCTTACGAGATGAATGATGTTATGATGATTACATGATGATGAAATGATGCAATGATGATGAAAGTAATGTATGTATGTGATGGCTAGATAATATGAAAAGGAATGTATGTATATGATAACGATGATGGGGAAAGGGATGTATGTATATGATGATGAAAGAAATGTATATATATGATGATGGTGGGGAAAGGGATATATGTATAGGATGATTAAAGAAGTGTATATATATATGATATAATCTCTATATAGTGTTGGGGATGACCAAGTCTAGCTCGAGGGATTGTAGGCCCAAGTAACCTATCGAGGGGTTGGTATCTTGGTCGCCTAGCTCGGGGAGTGGTAGGCTCGGATAACCTTGTTGGGGGTTGGTACCCATGAACATTGATGGTACGGTCTGTACTCTATTAACCTTGAAGAGGGGTTTGTTCTCCATCAACCTCGATGGAGAGTTTGTACTCCATCAACCTTATGAAGGGGTTTGTACCTCATGTGCCTATCCAACGGGTTGGTAGGCCTTGGCTTACACTAAAATTATCACTCCTTAAACTCGTATTGTGATTTATTTAAGCATGGTTTTACTTCAAGCATCATTCATACATGCCATATTGCTAATATGCTATTCATTGCTTATGATTATGCATTTTGCCATGATGTTTATCTCTTGTTGCATTGCATCCTACATACTTAGTATATTCAAAAGTACTAATGCATACTCTTTGCCTACATGACATCACCATCTAGAGCTCCTATTGATTCTCCTCTTGCCTAGACTAATTGTTCAAGTTAGCTTATGGTAAGTCCTCAAGTTCGAGGACAATATCTATCTCTTCTCAAGCTTATGTTTAGACTATGTTTTATATGTCTGGATTAGCTATTGTCATTATTATGAGCCCGATTGCTTGTCTTGGCCCCCTCTCTTATCTATGTAGTAGAGATGTTGTTGGACATGACGTGTATCTATGCTAGGAGCTTTAAATCTCTCATTACTCCTGATGTTTATGATAAGAAAGATGTTTTCTTTATTCCTAATTCCCCTTGTTTATGTTTATCTCTTATTGTTATTATAATTGCATCTGCGACTAAGCATGTGTAATGATATGTTGTGGGGCTTGTTTGTGGCTCCTTTGGATTCCCCACTCATCGATCACGTCTAGGACCTAGGCTTGGGTCATGATAAAGATAGTATTAGAGCACTAGGTTGTTAGATCCTTGATGTCCAGCACACGCGTCGCTTAGAGTCCTATTCATGGTTGTGAAGCACACCACGACTATAAATGTGAGGCTATGAGGTGTTCTAGGAAATGATTCACTTCTTCAGGGTCTATGTCATGTGATAGAGTTAGCTCCCCTAGGGTTTATTGCTAATCCCTAACCGTTATATTACAGGATATGTCTCAAGCTACTTAGGATGGTATATGATGAATGTAGAGGTTCACAATGCTCTATGGGTGTTGGCCAAAGCAGCGACAAAGTTTGCAACTCACGTCGATCAATAAGTGAGTACTCCTAAGACTTTTAATGGTAAGAGGAGGGATAGTGAGGCTAAGAGGGCCCATATTAAAGGAAAGTTACAAGGTCTCAAAGATAAAGGTGATGTGGTGCCTTATGCTAGGTGCCTAAAATATGGTAGGTGTCGTGATAGGCCATGCTTGAGAGGTACCGATACTTGTTATGGTTGTGGAGAGTTGGGTCACAAGGTAAAGGATTGCCCTCGTGAACATAATAAGAAGAAAGAAAGTATTGGTGGGATGACTAATTCCAAGTGTCAAAGGTATGGAAGGTGCCATGATGGCCCATGCTTGATGAATACCAATGCTTGTTATGGGTGTAGTAAAGTGGGTCACAAGCTAATGAATTATCCATATGTTCAAAGGAAGTGTAAAGGTAGTCGACCTTTGGATCAAGGTGGTCATGTTGATCAAGTGGCTCAAGGAGGGGATGAATGTTGCTACCGGTATGTTGAAATTCCCTTTGACTTTGATGTGTTTGCATTGCTGGGCCAGTATGCTACTATTTCTTCCATTATTCTTTTGGTTGCTAGTGGGTTTCATGTGTGTCCCTAACTCTCTTTGGTGTCTATCTCATTAGTGAGCCTATTGTTGTTTAAAAGCTCATAGGTGTTGTTCTGTGTTTATGTTGTATTAAGTCTTGCCTTGTGACTTGTTGGGTGAGTGTGGTGGATTTTGATGCTGTGCTTGGGATGGATTAGTTACGTTAGTGTTGACTTCCCATTGAATGTAGGGCTTATAGGGTCATATTCCGATTCCCTATTAAATCTGTCCTTGAGTAGGGACTTGTAAAGTGGATGCGAAGAGGTAAGTCCATTTCTTGCCTTAAGGTATAATTGATTTCTAAGTGTTACCCCCATGTTCTTATTGCATAGGGTCTTATCTTGTGATTTTGGTTAGACTTAGTTTGTTGGGTTGGAAGTCTTGAGATGGTTCAACTACTTGCATGTTGTGGCTCTTTTGATTGTAGAACCCGCAAGTTTGTAATATGATGGTTAAGAATGGTCGATATAATTGGTCAACTACAATGGGTTAGTCACTTCTCTAAGCTTGATCTTTAGTTCACGTTTTGTTCCCAAGTGATGACGAGGATAGATGATATCCCTAAGTGTCTTTTTGGATCAGGAGTGAGCCTTTTGAGTATGTTGGAGTTATTTGTTGGCTTATGCACTGGCTATGTTTCTGGGTTTCATGAATAGGGTCTTTAGTCCCTACCTCGTTGTGCTTGTGGTGGTCTCTAGTGATTAAATATGGATTTACTTAGAGCTTATAAACCATTTTGGTGTAGTGTTGCTAGAAGGCAAGGTGGAGGCTTTGTCAAGTCATCAACACCAGGCACACACAATCTACCTTAGTACGTAAGGGCACCATCTCCCTCTTGGGAGAAAACCTCCACTTTACCATTCTTCATCAAAGTCTTCAACTCTAACAAGGCGGTGTCAAGATCTTGTTTTGCCTTTACCTCCTCAATCAAGTAAGACTTAGAACCATCAACAACCACCACACCAGCATGATCAACTTCGTCCAACCTAAATCCCAATCTAGCTAACTGGTGGACCTCTATAGCCACCTCTTAGCCACCATCATCAACATGAGCTAAGCTACCCATAGACACCCTACTTAGAGTAGCAGTCATAACATTAGCTTTGTCGAGATGATAATGCATACATATATCATAGTCTTTAAGAAGCTCTAGCCACTTTCTTTGTCTCAAGTTGAGATCTTTTTGGGTGAACACATATTGAAGACTCTTATAATTGGTAAGCACATAACATGAACCCCATACAAGTAATGACACCAAATTTTCAAAGCAAATACGATAATTCTGCTCATGTACCTTAAGTTGTCTAGAGGCATATGCTATCACCTTACCATTTTGCATAAAAACACACCCTTAACCGATTCTTGCGGCATCATGATATACAAAAAACCCTTAAACCCTTCCAGTAGAGACAAGATAGGAGCGAGACAAGTTTATCTTTCAAAGTTTGGAAACTCTTTTCACACTTATCGGTCCACACACATTTTGCCTTCTTTTGGGTCAACTTAGTTAGGAGAAGCAATAGAAGAGAAACCATTTACAAACCTCCGATAATAACCCACCAAATGCAACAAACTTCTAATATATAATGGAGACAAAGGTCTAGGCTAATTTCTAATCACCTCCATCTTCTTAGCATCCACCTTGATGCCATCCTTTGACAGCATATGCTCTAGGAAAGCAACCTCTTTTAACCAAAACTCATATTTTTCATATTTAGCATACAACTTTTCCTCCCTCAAGATTTGCAACACCATCCTTAAGTGATTCACATGCTTCTCCTCATTATGGGAATAAATCAAGATATCACCAATAAATCCCACCACAAATAAGTCAAGGTAGGGTTTAAAGACCTTACTCATAAGGTCCATGAATATAGCCGGTGCATTAGTCAACCCAAAGGACATTAAGCTTGAAATAGGTAGACTGTGTTCCCAATCAACATTTCGTAAAACCCTTACATAATTTACAATCATAATTCATAATAAGTAATACCCATAAGTAATACATCTTGAAAACATGCAAGTTTCATAACAAAGAAGGTTAGGCACCATGGGTGAAAGGACACAATGGTTGAAACCCACATACCTCAAATTTGGGGATTTCCTTGATGTAGATTTGAATGAGCACTTGAAGCTTGAATGAAGTTCTTGAGATCCGAAATTAAGCTTGAGAAATTAAAAATTTAGGTGAAATATTTGGTTAAGTGTTAGAGAGGGTTTTTTAATGTCTCTTGAGTGATATAAAGTTGAAAAATGGCTAAACATAGGTGTTTTTACGCATAGGTGGGCATTGGGCCAAGACCCTAATGTTTTATCCCAAAACAAAAAAATCAAGGAAGTGTGAACATACCTCCACGAAGGCATCACGAACCCCTACTGGAAATTGAAAATTTGATGAAAATGAAATTTTGCTATAGGTGCCCTAAAATCGATATTATATCCATAGTCCACTCAATATTTCCCTCTGATTAAGAATATGAAATTAAAATTTTGATCACGCATGAGGTTTAAGATATATAAGAATTATGATTATGGGCATTTTCGAAGCACATTTGTTTTGGGGCATTTTTGGGGCGTTTCATCTATATTAGTACACACCCAGGCCAACTCTGGAAATGTCACAGTATACAACAAAGCCCTCTATTGTCTTGGGTAGGGACAAAATCAAAGTTGTAGTTAGCCTATTTTCAACTCTTGAAAACTCTTCTCACAAGCCTTTGACCATTGGAATTTAACCTTCTTCTGTCAGTTAGAGTTGTGGGACTTGGCCAGTTCTTTACTACTTTAATCTTTTGGGAATCCACTCTAATACCTTCTCCCGATACAATATGGCCTAGAAATGGCACAGATGCCAACCAAAATTCACACTCGAAAAATTTGGCATACAACTTATGGTATTTAAGGGTCCGAGGACAATCCTAAGATGATCAAACATGTTCCTCCTCATTTTTGGAGTAGATTAGGATGTCATCAATGAACACAATGACAAACATATCTACGTAGTACTTTATGATTTGATTCATGAGGTCTATGAAAGCTGCAGGGGCATTAGTCAAGCCAAATGGCATGACCAAAATTTCATAGTGTCCATATCGAGTTCTGAAAGCTATCTTTGGGTTATCACTTTCTCTGACTTTCAACTAATGATAGACGGATCTGAGATCTATTTTAGATAAACAAGTGGCACCTTGAAGTTGGTCAAATAGGTTATTAATTCTAGGAAGTAGATATTTGTTCTTTATAGTAACCTAGTTTAATTGATGGTAGTATATACACATTCTAAGGGAACCATCCTTCTTTCGCACGAATAGGACTGGGGCACCCCAAGGTGAAACACTAGGTCTAATGAAACCTTTTTCTAAAAGATCCTTTAACTGTTCTTTTAACTCTTCTAATTCTGTTGGGGCCATTCTATATGGTGGGACTAATATAGGTTGGGTACCTAGAAGGACATCTATCCCAGAGTCAACTCCCTATCGGGAAGAACTCCGAGTAGATAGAAAGACTTTAGGAAACTCGTTTACAACTAGAACTGATTAGAGAGATGGTGTCTTAGCACTGGAATCTCTAACTCTGATCATATGGTAAATATACCCCTTAGAGATTAACTTTCTAGCCTTAAGATATGAGATGAAACGACCCTTAGGTGCAATTAAACTACCCTTCCACTCTAAGACTGGCTCATTTAGAAACTAAAATTTGACAACTCTAGTTTTACAATCAATGAAAGCATAGCAAGCATGAAGCCAGCCCATGCCTAGAATAAAATCAAAGTTAACTATATCTAACTCGACTAGATCAGCTAAAATGTCTTTATGGTAGACCGAGATAGGACAATTTCTATAGATCCTTTGAGCTAGAATAGACTCACCCACAAGAGTGGATACACTAAAGGGCTCAAGAAGATGCTCAGGACCGATTTCAAACTTCAGAGCTATGTAAGGAGTCACAAAGGATAGAGTAGCACCTGGGTCTAGTGATGCATAAATATCATGAGAAAAGACTTTGAGCATACCATTGACTACTTCTCATGAATTCTCTTGATCCTAGCGGTTGGCCATAGCATACAGACGGATTGCACCTTCGCCTGCCCCTGAAGTAGTACCCCGAGGAGTCACTTTACCTATTGGTGTTGATGAAGATGATTGAGCCCTGTGTCCTCCCTAATGTTGTCTTCCCATTGGGTACTTTGTTAGGATGTGACCCATCTGTCCACACTTAAAGCAACCATTAGTACCCACAAGACACTCTCTAGGATGGAACTTACCACACTTTCCACATAATGGATGGCGAGAAGATCCTTGAACCGTAGTCCCCTATGACTGGGTACCTTGGGCTCTAAAATTCTAGGACCTTTATTTATGTCAATCCTTTGGTACAGGTGCACTGGTAGATGATGGAGCTGGCCCAAATAACCTTGATTGGAAAAGTTGGTGGCTATTATTCCAGTCCTTCTCTTCCCTACCTCCTGACTGGATGTCTTAGCCCTCTTGTTGTGAAACTCCTCCCTGTTCCTCAACTTCTCCTCCTTAACCAATTGCACGTATGTTATTATTCTGGCTATATCCATGTCTCCTATCAGCATAGCTGCCCTACCTTCCTTGTTAGTCATTCAAGAAAACATGGCCATGAACAAACTCATCCTGCTTCTCATATCGACTACCATATCTGGGGTATAGCAGGACAGTCGAGTAAACTTAAGGTTGTACTTTTGCACACTCATAGCCTCCTGCTTTAAGTTCAAAAATTCCTTTACTTTCACTTCCCTTAGCTCTTGCGAGAAGAAACGATCCAAGAAGGCCTCCTCAAATACAACCTAACTTAAGAGTGGTGCACCTTCTCCCTTATTATTTTTTCACTGATCATACCATACTCTTGCCACCCCCTTAAGCTGGTAAGTAGCTAACTCCAAACACTTTATATCATCCACATATATAACATGGAACACTTTCTGCAACTCATAAATGAAGTTTTCTGGATCCTTATTCACTATTGACCTCATAAACTTTAGAGGGTTTATCCTTAGGAACTCGTGAATCCTTCAAGTATCAGAAGCATCCTATATGCCCGCTCCTTACCGAACCCTTAGTGTTTTCACTACCTGAGCTAAAGTCTGAATAGCCTGTCTAAGCTCACAATAGAAATATCAGCTTGTGGTGGCTGCTCAGTAGGCATAGTTGGACCTCTTGGCCCTTCAGGAACATGTGGTTCAGCCTGATTCACAATTTGTCTAACAGGACGTCCTCTACTCCTAGATTATGCAAGATGTCCAACTGCTTTTCTGGGAGGCATGATCCAAAAACAAGACTTGAATGCATGAGTTAGAAGGGATTTAATTAGAGTTAAACTCTGAATCACGAAACGGAATACCAAAGAAGGTCAATACTTCCTAATGTCATATAGCCTCCAAATTATGGATATGGTGCACTTCACACCAAGAATAAAGACTCTACTACACAAGGCTTCATAAACATCCTAGGATGCTTAAACCCTGTACTTTGATACCAAGTTTGTTATGCCCCGAGTTTATACCCTAGATGTGGTCGGCACTCAGGAACCATTACTGGTCCCCAAGCGAACCACTTGGCCTGGCTACTTTGCCTAGTGAAAGACTTAACAATAATAAAAATCTAGAAGTAAACATACCCACCAAACTCATGTCTGAAATATACTAAAGCAAATCAACTAGAAAAGTCGACAACCTGAAAGAAATACCAACATTGTCTATCAGTCTATGAAGCCTCTACTAGTTATGAATAGAGAATGGGTACCATGACAGTCCAGTCCACGGCTACCCTAAACTAAGCTAAAGTAACTAAACTAAAAGAAATAACATCTATGAGAATCTGGCTGCAAAGAGGTCTCACCACTGGCTAAGTAGAAATGCTGAATCACCTGGGATTGCCTACTGAGGAGCTCTGTCACTTGTGTCTGTATCATAAAATGATGCAGGACCAAAGGACATCAGTACATAGAATGTACGGTATATAAAATAGCCAAAATAAAAAGTTCAGGCTAAAAGGCTCAAGACAAAATTTAATGTATAAATAAGTTCAAAACATAAACAAAATATTATACCAAAATACCTGGTTTAATTTAAAAACATACGCAACCTTGTCTGTGTCTGAAAATCATGTATATTATAACTTGGGGAGGTTCTCTAATCTACAATCATCACTATAAGCTTCGTGATGATACAACGTATTTACCCATGTTGTTAGGGCCATCGTATATGTTGTCGGGGTAAGGGATGAAATATTAAGGATCCATATAAAATGGGCCATCTCAATGGCATAAGAGGAGTTGTACCTCTAATACAATCCTATTCTATATTGGGTACGTAGTTTTCGGGGTTGGAGTTATTGAACTCATACCCACCTCGATGTCAATACTACTCCCAAGACATGCAATGTGCTTAACAGTTGTAAAAATGTCCCACTTTAGTGATAAATTGAAATATACTGCTTGGAGCCTTAGCTCTGTATATATATTTCTTTAAGCTAGCTCTTATGAACTTGTTTCATACTAAAACTCAAAAGCATTTGTTATCTCAACTGTAAGTAAGTCTGATTAAGTGCTTGTAATAAACTAATTGTTTTCAATGCAAGTAGAATATATTAGGGAACAAATTCTCAACTTAATCAGGATTCTTATAATTGTACCTGAACTTCATGATTTTAAAGAAACATGCTCAACAATGATATTCTTAGAATAAGAATCATCATTTCAGTAAAATTTGCATGATAAAACCTTTATACATCATAGTACTTCACAGGAATGAAACTAACTTGGCTATTGAATAGATTCCTTTTTAAGAACATGGAATAACTATGAAATTAGAGTTTTTATATCATGACCCAAAATGAGGTCATGACTAAAAGGACACTTATTCCCAAACTTAAGGATAAAGTACACTTAAAGGATAAATCCCCATTGGTATAGTCATTACGTAATATAATAAAACACCCATAAAATCATAATTCGAAACCTGGTGTCACAAATGTAAAAAGCATTTAAATACATAAGTACTGGTGAAATAAGTGCATATTAGTCTTCAAATAGAGAAAAAGAGTTAATAACTAAGATAGAATCCGATGGTAACTCAAAACACTGAATCTCACCACTAGATCTGATAGGAACCAACTGCACGAGCAAATTAACTACCATGTGTATAAACCTAATAAGAATCTACGGGGCAGAAAGAAGTAGGGTTGAGTACACATAATATGTACCCAGTAGGTTCAACCTACTGAGAATCAAAAATTGAATAAACTATGAAATAATTTAGGAATGCTTTCATCTGCAACAGAAAAATTAGTCTGGCATCGGTGTCGCCAATTTAAATAGAACAATACAAATAAAGTAACATACAATTTCAATTAAGCTAATCCAAAACTACCACAAGTACTGCCATGATATGGTATGTAATGCAATGCAAGGTAAAATCAAGACTGTCGCACAACCTATCGTATATAATCTCAACATTTCAACTACCTTATCACCTAACTCTTGGTCAAGGACTCATGATAATAGTCTCCCTGTATCAACTACCTTGCCACCGAAGTGAGCATGGTCAAGGACTCATGATACGAGTTACAATGTATCAACTACCTTGTCACCTAAGTGAGCGTGGTCAAGGACTCATGATACGAGTCACCATTCACAACTTCTCAAAAATTCATGACATATAGTATGAGGATGCATGCAATCAACACACAATTATGGAAGCAATATTCCTCTCAATAAGCACAATAAATATCAAAGTTCTCAAAGTTTAGCAATTATAGTATTCGCCCTCTTTTATACATATTAGGATACAATTCGCCTTTAAAATATTTCACCATATTTTAGTAACTTTATTTTCTCAAGCAAACCATGATCCTCAATATATATCAAAATTATCTCCCTTCCTCAACATGTCATATTCGCACTATTCTCAATTTAGAATTCACATGCTCTCGAAGCAACACATAGACAATTAAAGCCCTCATACTAGTATTACAATAAGAATTATCAACCCAATACATGATACGATCCCATCTCATAAATTATAACATAAGAATATTCAATAACTCAACCCGAATCGCAAAGAATGATAGCCAAACCCACCTCAATGCCGAAACCCTACTCGAACACCTCTACTGAATGGACAAATCTTGAATTCAACTCTTGATCGAAATGGGAATTCTCGTGTCTGTATATATATATATATATAGTAGCATACTCTCAGTATTTTTTTTTTTTTTGAAGATGTTCTGGTCTCATAGTACACCCTTATGTATCCCTGGTATCAACATCCAATAAACTCTTACTGAAAAAGAATAGCAACATACATCATTAAAGTTTCTGACCCACAACTCATGTCTCCCTTTTTTCTCCTTTCAAAGAATCTAGATCACAAAACACATACACCAAGTGACATGAAGGTAATTCTTCTCACTAACTCATTACCTCCAATTCTAATAAATAAAATTAGATGCCTCTACAATCCAAACTAGCTTACTATGACAGAGAAACAAAATCTAAAAAGATCTAATAATCCGTAAAAAAATATTTAATCTATCTTTATCCCTTTACTCAAAACTTAAAGAAACATATATAGCTCGCCATCACTTAGTAACAATTGATCAATGGATGAGCTAACTCACTACCGTTTCATGAGAAAAAATGAAACCTCAAAATGTCATCTAATTCGATAATTTAGTTCTTAAATTTCAAGTCTAGAGTTTAGTCTTAAATTCTCCATATAATATAATTCTAATGGTTATTCATATAACACAAACTCCTAATATTAATACAAAAATATATACATTTATATACACATCTGAACCCGTACAACAAAGTAATAAGTTCTACCAAATAAAGAACCAAAAGCACTACGCAAAAGAGTGTCGATGCATAAGAACCAAAAGCACTAGCAGAGGAGACATATATATATGTTAGCAACCTAGTGCTTTAATATTATAATTTAAGATACTTAAGCAAATTAGAGAATTACCTCTTATTGTTTCTCACAATCTGGAGAAATATGCTCTCCTCACATCTTCTTCCAGATTTTTCACTTCTATGGGAAAGCAAAAGAATATCTGAATAAAATTGGAGTAAAAAGAAGCAATATTATAACTAAGGAGAATAAGAAGAAAGAGTACTGATTCTCCATTATTTAAGTAGACAAGATTGATTAAGTGGAACTTAGATGGCATGATTTGACATTACTTTCTGTTTACCCATTTAGTATTAAAGAAATACTCACAATGGGAGTAATGATTGCAGAAATCCAAAATAAACAGTTATGGTTCCTCCACTTCATATTTCTTCTCTTTGGATAGAATCTTTACCTCAATTGTCAGTGATTATTGTAATAATAGTATCCCGCAGTGATTGTTATTTTCCCCATGCTTTGACTCCACAAATAATCTCAACCCTATTTAACTTGAATTTATTTAGACATATGTCACACTCAAAATCCCGTTAAGGCAGACTAGCACCCGTTGCCGATAAGGCTCGAGAGAACTAACTTGTATTCATGCACTTTCTATACATATTATAAGGGATTTCTACATTCAAGATGCTTTCAAGAAAGTAAACAGTAATAATAAGCTAAAAGGAAATCCATATGACTAGGCCGTTGGGGCCACGTTGTCTAAAGTACGAGATATAACCACACTTTAATTTATATAGTCTACAAAGTCTCTAGATAAGGAAAAGTATTTGATAAGGGTTGGGACAGGCCCCACCTTGACTAACTATACAATATAAAAATATAGGCTCTAGACACACACACACAAAACCCCGAATCAACTTAGAGCTTGATAACAGTAGTTGGATATCCTGTGCTCCTACTGGGAGAGCTACTAGTGCTTGTACCTGCAGCATAAAATGTAGGTCCCCCATAAGGGACTTCAATATGAGATAATGTATTGAATATGTAAGGTAGAAAATACTATATATAAAGTAACAACTCAAATGAAATTATGCACTGGTGTAAGGATAAGAGACCACCTTTAGTTATACTATGGAATCATCTATTTTATGTTCTTTTTATTACTTCACCTTTACTGTATAATCTGTACACAGCAGTAATACAAATGACCAGTTGATCAATCTATATCAGGATCGGCCCCTGCTAGACTTTTCCTTTCACCTCTAGGGCTAAACCCCCATAATGGGATTGACCCTTGCTTGGTGATTCTTCTACCCCTCGAGATACCACCCATCAATAAGCAATATACTCTATCTTTTATTTATATTTGAGATGATTCTTTTGGTGGTCATAATATTTAAGCTGTAGGACTATAGACGTAGCATGTGACATATAAATAATCATACAAGATAATACAACAATGAAAAGAGTACGTTACATAAATAATGAAATGCGTATGAGATAAAACAACTCGTGAACTTTCATTTAGTAAAAAGAACCCATGTCTCTTGGTATCCAAGTATGTATGCAGATTTGAAGGTGAATATGTATGGAAGCATATGAATATATGAAATAGTGGAGACATGATTAATAGTTGTATTGGAGTTGGTAAGTGCCTTTATGTGCCAAGGAAAAATCTAGATTTTATACCAAGTAATATGAAATCGAGTAGCCTTATATACCTCGATATATGACATCATTATTACCTCAGAGTAACCTCCTTTTCCCTCAAATATTTATCTATAATATATTAGGTAATAATACTGGTATTAGAATCTAAAAAACACTTCTTTGCAGTCCAATCTTATAAAAAAGTAACATCCGAGCAGCAAGCTTGTATTTAGCGACCCAAAGGCATTCTTTCAACCTTTCCACTTATAATCATATTTTCTAATAACCATTCTTATGTACGTGTAATATACAGCTTATGTTAGACCCTTAATAGTCTTACAAAATCTCATAAGGTACAATACTAATCAATCTTACATAATACATAAATAGGCAGCATCACATTACGTATTCTCGCTACATTTTAACGTCAACAATCCTGAACCTATTTCAACTTTAACTAAAATGTATCCAATATTATTTACACATAAAACTAGTCATATAATAGTCTACAAATAGTCCCAAAGTAGGTGATGGTCGTGGAACAACAATTCCCGACTACTAGCCCGCAAGTTCATACTAAAAACATAATTATGATATCATATAAGAACTCACTTTTGCAAACTGTAAAAGTGGTACAACAGCTTTGTACATTACTAACAAACTAAACTTTGTTAAAAACATAAGTCTTACTTAATAATTCTGCCAACCAAGAAGATAAAAGTCTCTTAATTAACAAGAAAAGTGCACAACCATCCTTAGGACACATGTTGTCTAAATTTTCAGCACCAGCATAACTAGAATATACTTCTTGTTTTTCATAAATAAACCATACTAAATGCACAAGTAGCTTTACTTACCTTTAACCTTAAGGTTTATATCTGCTTTAGGAACCCTTGTGGGGTTGTAAGGTATGCTTTGTATAAGTTGAACGAGAGCACAAAGTAAACTAGAAACGTAGAGTTTTTGTCCAAATTAAAATGGCTTAAGGGAGTTGTTTTAAATCCTTATTAAAGGGGGATTTTAGCTAACTTACTAAGGCATTTTGAACTTTACTTTATTAAGCTAGTGATGCAGCTTCTTGCTCCTTTTACTTGGGCCTTAAGGAGCTACAAACTGATAGGCCTTTGCTGCCCATTTATCTCTTTTCTCTTTAGTTAGTTTGGGCCTACATTATAAAATGAATTGTAATGTCCTTGGGCTATTTTATATTCTTATTGGGATGAAAATATAGTCCATTTATGAAGCAAAAACATAGGCCAAAATTTCACCCTTAACTTGGAGTTTATTCTTTATTGAGTCTAGACAAATTCAGTGTTAGTTCTGTCTCCGTTTAGCTAGCAAATTTAAGCTAAGCGTGTAGATGACTCACCTGCTATCTTCCTACATCCTACAAGCACCTCAATTCTCTAATCTCACTTAAGTCCTCTACCTCCCCAATTTGGCTTAAAACTTATATGCCCTCGCTCATCTTAAGCACTAGACGTAAATATAGCCCTCCCGTTCAAACATTAAGCATTTTTAAAATTGGCGCTCCTTCGACGAATTCATATCATTTTCCATATGCATAAGAATAGTACATGTAAGATATGAAGTTTTACATCCTACCCCCCTCCCCCACCCCCAAGAAATATTCATCCGCAAGTATTAGCATAATTGGATAGCTTAACCAAGTTTAAATCTTTACTTAGATAAACTTTTGATAATATAACAAGTACTCAAACACATGTACCTATTAAGGCCTCAATTTTGCATATTGGATTTCCTCTTTAGCTTCAAATAAATAGGGGTATTTTGATTTCATAGCTTCCTCAGCCTCCCATATTATCTTTTCTATCTGTTGGTTCCTCCAAAGTAATTTTACTGAAGTTATTTTTTTATTCCTTATCTTTTTAACTTCATGATCTAGAATACCAACAGGTACCTCTTCATAGGTGAGATCTTCTATAACCTACACATCTTCCATAGGAGTGATACGAGATGGGTCAGTTCTGCATTTTTGAAGCATTGAGACATAAAAAACTGGATGAACCATTGAAAGCTTGAATTTAAAGCGGGTGATTGGATTTAAAAGGGGAATGTTAAAAGGTGTGGTCCATTTTGTTAAAAGGGGAATGTTAAGTCCAAGATATGTTGGTCCTTATGAGGTCTTGAAGAGGGTTGAAAAAGTAGCTTATGAGTCGAAGTTGCCTTGTGAAATGAATTTGATTCATCCGGTGTTTCATGCTCTATGAAAAAATGTATTGGTGACACTAATGCTATTGTACCTCTTGATGTTGTGGGTATTATTGAGGATAACTTGACTTATGAGAAGGTTTTGGTTCAGATTTTTGATAAGCAAGTAAAGAGATTCAGCAACAAGGAGGTGGCATCCGTTAACGTCCTTCGGAGGAACCAACAAATCAAAAGTGTTACTTGGAAGGCCGAAGCGGACATGCAAAAGTGATATCCTTATCTTTTTCAATCTACTCAAACCTAAGGTACTAATTCTTAGTCCCTTATGTGATTTCAAGTCTTATGTTTCAGGCCCTATGTCATTCATATATATTCATGTTTAAGTTGGCAAGTAATGATAATTTTACACTCATGTTGAGATTTTGAAAATTATGTTTTAAATGTAATGTTGCATTATAGTTAGGCTGAGTTGTTTATGATCATTCTTATCTTATACATCTCTTTTACATTCGGGGACAAATATTCCCAAGGGTGAGATATTGAAACGACCCCGAAAAGTGCCCAAAAACATGCCTCTAAATGCTCATAATTTTAAATTTTATATATCTCAAAATTCGCTCATTATTTCAAAAATTCAACTTCATATTCGTGATCAGGGGGTCAAAATTAGGTGGAAGAGCATCTAACCCAGATTTAAGAGTGAATATTAAAAATTATGATTTTTGAAAGTGCAATTTCTAGTGAGCACATCGCGGACATTTTTGTGACTGCTTTTTTTAGTCCGTCCAAAATTTTCTAAGTTTTGGACCTAAGTATTCCCAAACGCGTTTTTACCTATACTTAGCCAAATTTCACCCTCATATCATCCTAAATATTTTCTAATACTCACTCAAACACTTAGTCATATTTTCACTCTCCAAACTCAAGTCCCAAACCCTTATCCCAAGCTAAAGTTATCCTTCAAGGTTCTTCTTAAAGCTTTAAGTCTCCATCTCTAATCTTCACCAAGTTCATCTCTAAGCTAAGGTATGTGGGTTTCTTTCATAGATTTCTTTTACCTATAATACCCAAGCCTCCTTTTACTCAAATTGCATAATTTAAAGTTGAGTTACAAATGGGTCTTGATTATTATGAAATTTACAGCATACTATGTTAAAGCTATGTAAAGTTATGACTGTTTTGCTATGTTTTGAGCTATAAATCTTTGATCTATTGTAAGGTTTGATGAGGGATTTTGATGTATCTTGCTAGAGGATGTTACAAAGTATTAATTGATGGTTTTATAATATATTTTCTTGCATGATTTCATCTCGATATTTCATGGTTTTATACTAGAATTACACACCCTCTAAGTGTTTGATAAAATGTACGGATGTGGTTTTTTGAGGAGTTGAAAGTCCAAATCATGAGATATGATATGATTGAATATATGATGATGAAATGAGCTTATGTATACGATATATTATATATAAAGTATTGCATTAGACTATGCCCGATCCAGGGGAACTAATTGAGGGGTCAACATCTCAACCACTAGGGTGATGGGTTCTATTATCACCTTGATGAGGGGTTTGTACCTCACACACTAGGGTGATGAGTGTTATCATCATTAACCTTGATGAGGGGTTTGTACCTCACACACTAGGGTTGATGGGTGATATTATCACTAACCTTGATGAGGAGTTTATATCTCATACATTAGGGTGATGTTGCTATCATCACTAACCAACCAAAGAGTTTGTACTTTGGAAATCCAGCTTGGTCTCTTCACATATGATATCCTATATGAGCATGACTACTTATGTATATTTTACTTCTGCATTCATCATACATGCCAATTGCATTATTATGCCTATTGCCTATTATTATGCATTTTGATTATGATGCCTAATTAGTGTTGCATTGCATCCTATATACTTAGTACATTCAAACATACTAACTCATACTCTTGCCTACATGATATCATCATGTAGGAGCCTGAGCCCAAGTTGATCATCCTCCTCCACATGTCTAGTTTGGTGCTACTCAAGCTAGTTAGCGAGTCCTCCATTTTGAGAACCTTAGCCTATGCTCTCCTTTTATGTATTGAGATATTCTTCTTTATTGTCTATTTTTACTATGAGGGTGAGCCCGGTTACTTTATCTTGGCCTCCACTCTTATTTATGTATTAGAGGTGTTTGTTGGATATGTTATGTATCTATGCTAAGAGCCTTGACTCTATTGTTTTTGATGTCTATGATATGAAAGTTTTTTCCCTTAACCCCGGCTATTCCACTTTATTTTCTCTTGATGCTGATCTATTGCTTCCGAGACCAAGGATGTGTAATGATGTTCTAAGAGGCTTGCTTGGGGTCCCTTCGGGTTTTTCTTGCACCATGTCATGCCTAGGCCCTAGGCTTGGGTCCTGATAAAGGTGGAATCAAGACTATCGCACAGCCTATCGTATATGATCTCAATATATCAACTACCTTACCACCTAACTCGTGGTCAAGGACTCATGATAATAGTCTCCCTGTATCAACTACCTTGCCACCTATGTGAGCTCGGTCAAGAACTCATGATACAGGTCACCATGTATCAACTACCTTGCCACCTAAGTGAATGTGGTCAAAGACTCATGATACGAGTCACAACTTCTCAAAATGTCATGACATATAGTATGAGAATGCATGGAATCAACATACAATGATGGAAGCAATATTTTCATGGAATCAACACACAATTATGGAAGCAATATTCCTCTCAATAAGCACAATAAATATCAAAGTTCTCAAATGTTAGGACCCGCAACATAATTTAAACCCCGAACGTCCTTAATTGGTTCGATTTAATAAAGTATTGGGACCTAT
>JAOTQJ010006881.1:0-18342 GCA_025642045.1 Solanum sejunctum
ACACATCTGCTAATGCTTTGATGGAGAATCTGAGGTCGAATTTGCAATCAACATAAAAAATTAAGTGAGAAAGTGATCTCCATTGATTTTTAGAGTAACTAGATCAAAAGATAATTTTTTCATGCGAGAAAGCAAACCAGTGAGCGTGCACGAGCACCTCCATTGCGGAACAAAACTTGGCTTCACCCTAAAAATTTTCTATAGGATTAGAAAACATATTTGGAGAATTTTTGGTGTAAGTACCAAAAAAATGCAATTCACTTCGTGGTCCCCGCGTCCAAAAATTGAGTTTTTTGAATTTTATGAGGGGCATCCTAGACCTTTCTAAACCTCTCCTGGACTTAATCTATGATCAAAATAGGTCATTTTAAGTATAAAAAGGGTCTTTAACCCATTCTAGGTCTCTTTTGTAAGTCCTTGAAAAAGACTAAGGCTAGAGAGAAGAGAAGAGGAACGTGAGATTAAAGAATTCGAAGGAGAATTCTTGAAGGTTGATTGGTAAAGCTTCACATCAAGTATGTAAGGCTAAACTAAAAGCATGAAATTATTCTCTCATATGCCTCATAGATAGTCTTAGAAGTGAGTTGAAAGTTCTTGAGTCTACATACATAATTCTTGATTATTTTCTTAAGAAATTATATTTATTATATATACTTTCATACATTGTTGATCATCATAAAACTTTTTTTTCTTGAATTGAATATTTTTTATGAGACATTGTATAAACTCTATATGTTAATTTTTAAAAGCATACATGAAAGAAGATAGGTATTGAGTCTAAAGCCTCGATTGAGAATGTTGATAGAGATTGTGAATGTGATAGTGGTTGATGGTCCATGAGTCTCCATAAATGAACTCTAACAATTTGTCTATTGAATTGTTCCCTAATGATTGTTCTAAGCCATGAGTTATTGATTGAGATGTGTTTGATGAGATGATAAGAGTCCCTATGAGATTGGTTGAATGATAAGTGCCTCCATGAGGCTGATTTGAGATGAGATGATTGTCTTATGAGCATTGAGTCTTGAGAGGAGTATCGAGCACCGAAAGAGTAAGATTTAATCTAACTCACACTCGTTAAACTACATCACCAAGCATAGGAGTGGACTAATTCTGTTAGAGTAGAATAAGTCCTTATCTTGAGGGCCAAGTCCGTTAGAGTCAGACAAGTTCTCACTCGAGGGCCAAGTATGTTAGAGTAAGATATGTTCTTATTCTATGGATTAGGTCCTTTAATGTCAGATAGGTCCTCAACTTATTATCCCGAAACAATAAAACTTGATCAGTTGATTGTCCAGATCCATTATGGTTTTGATTCGTTCTTTACTTGGCAAGTACGGAACGACTGTGGCAACATTAGCATGACTATTGTACAATCACTAGCTTATAAGTGATTATTGTTGAATAACAAAAACTCCTAGAAAGTTCCCAAACTAAGTAATCTGAGTCGAGATAAGGTGATATGAGATGAGTTGATATAAGTCTGATTTGATTGATGAGGATTGATGGGTTAGATGGGTCATTTGTCTACTCTTTATTATTGCTTTATATAGACACTTGGCATGCTGATTTGTTATTATTCTGAGTTGATTGTTGTTCCATATTATTCTACCTGTTTTTGTTTTATTTAGCTATTTTATATACCGCATATTCTATGACTGACACCACTTGGTCGCTACATCATTTTATGATGTAGATGCAAGGATCGAAGATTATCAACACACGCATTATTGAATATGTGAGATGTTCAGCTAATTGGTGAG
Source organism: Solanum sejunctum (assembly GCA_025642045.1). NCBI lineage: Eukaryota > Viridiplantae > Streptophyta > Magnoliopsida > Solanales > Solanaceae > Solanum > Solanum sejunctum. The sequence continues at coordinate 1,764 of JAOTQJ010006881.1, forward strand.
CCTCCCCTACTTTGGAGAATTCATTACTTTATTTTCATCTTGCTTTAGAGTTAGACATTTATTAGATTTACTTTGATTGAGGTAGCCATAGCTTTGTCATTGGAACCACTTGATAGTGATAGAGGCTTCATAGACTAGAGTCAAATATTGATGTAAGACTTGTTGAGCTAGTTCTTCTGCTAGCCTTTTTATTTGATATGAAATTTGAGAATAGATGTGCCCATTACTATCTTTAGTCTTCCACTAATTTTCTTAAGTTATTGATTGAATAAATGTGATGAGGCCAAGTGGTTTGCTTGAATGCTAGCAATAGACTCTAGGTGTCGGCCAAGTCTACGGTACCCTCCCTGGGCGTGACAAACTTGGTATTAGATCACAGAGTTCAATTATCCTAGGGAGTCTATGAAGCTGTGTCTAGTAGGAGTTTATGAGTGTGTTGTCCACCACACTTTATAAGCAGGAGGGTATAGGAGACTAGGAATTGTTACACTTCTTGTTATTCCAATTCGTGCGATAGAGTTAAAACTCTATTAAAGCTCTCTTATAGTTCATCCTCTACAAGTTGCAGAGTTATGATCATGCCTCTAAAAAGAGCTGTTAGAGGAAGAGGACATCCTGCTAGATAGAATGCTAACCAACCTGAGCCCCAAGATCATGACAAACCCATAAGGCCCAGCTATCCCTGCTAAGCTACCCTCATAAGCTGAAGTCTTGGATGCTAAGATTTGCCAGGCTATCCAGACTTTAGCCCAAGTTATGACCTGCTTGATAAGGAGTGGGTAGATAGGATGATCCAACTATATCCAGGATCCGTGAGTTCTTGAGGATGAACCCGCCTGAGTTCACAAGGTCTACACCTAATGAGGACCCAGAAAACTACATTGATAAGCTTCTGAAGATGTTCTAAGTGATGCATGTAGGTGATGCTGATAGAGTTGAACTAGCTTCTTACCAACTCAAAGGCATGCCCAAACTATGGTTCAACAAATGGAAGAAAGGTCGATGAGAGAAATCCCCATTGCTGGCTTAGGCAGCGTTTGAGGAAGCTTTCTTGGGGTGCTTCTTTCCAAGAGGATGGAAAGAGAATGGAGGGAGGCCAAAGTAAAAGCGTTCTTGAATCTAAAATAGGGATTTATGATTGTACAAGAGTATGGACTTATGTTTACTTAGTTATGCTCCGAATATGGTTACTAACATGAGAGGGATAATAGGGTTGTATGTTGATGGGTTAAACAAAGGGCCAAGGAGATATAGAAGGGGAGCTACACTTGTAAGTGATATGGACATTGAAAGGTTGATGACGTACATACAATAAGCTGATGAGACAAGAGAGTAGGAACAGGGAAGAGTATTGAAATAAGAAAGCAAAGATATCCAACCACAATACTGGTAAGCGAGAGAATAGGAATGAGAGCCGCTTTCAAATGGGGGCTTCATCTCCTAGTAGCCCACAACCAATTATGGATAAGGGTATCATAATTTTAGAGCTCAGGGATCTCAGTCACAAGTGAGTTTGGCACGAGGTTCCCAAGGCAAGACATATTATGCCACGTGTGGTAAGTTTCACCTAGGAGAATGTCATGGAGGGAGTACCGAATGTTACAAGTATGGCCAAATGGGTCACCTACAGAGTTAATGTCTAATGTGGTCCTGCAAGAGCTAATCATCTATGCCAACACAACTAAATGATGTCACTAGAATGTTTTGAGTCCTTACTATTAACTATGATTTGTTTGATTTAGGTTTTGTATCTTTTGTGACCATCCCCTCATTAATGAGTTTATCCTAATTGAGTGAACCGACGGTGATTGCACCATTCCCGTCTACTATAAAGGTGCCATAGTTCATCTATTTGAGTTGAATGTGAATGATTTTGATGTCATTTTGTGCAGGACTAGCCTTGGGTTTTTATGCCCTCGTTGATGGTAGGAGTTAGAGTATCAAGTTTCAAATATATAATCATGCTTGTTCTTTCGTGGAGAGGTAATAGATATAGGGTTTGCCAAATAGGGAGATGATGAGTTCCTTCAGGTCCATATAGTGATGTTAATGATAGCAGACTAAGAGTGAGGGTAGATGATGAGGAGTGAATATATCTTTATGGTGATAATGGTGTTGTACTTGTGTCACATAGGGGTATAGATAAGGAAGAGGAAAGATGGAAGAGGTGAGACCTTATGACGTGCAATAGATAGGTAATAGTAAATTAAAATGTAGAGTAGACTAAACCTGTTAAAGTCGGACAGGTCCTTATTTTGTGAACTGAGTTTGTTAATGTAGGATAGGTCCCTATGTTATGAACTAAGTTCTTTAAAGTCAAACAGGTTCCCATTTTGTGAACTGAGTCCATTAAAATCAGAAAGGTTTTTATTTTTAGAATAAGTCTGTTAAAGTCGTATAGGTTCCTATCTTTAGATAGACATCTGACATTCTGATCTTAGCTAATCGATCTAAGAGTTTTCAACCCAATGGTGAATGAAATGTGACCTGAGCTTTGGACTATGCATAGTTATATGAACTCAAAATGAGTCTTGATAGACGAGGAAGATCGTACTTCATCATGAAAGTTCATGCTAATGATCTTTTGTTCAAAGCCCTTTTAGAAATCCTATCTTTCAGTCTTAATAGAAATATTGATGATATTAGAGGAGTGATGGATGATAAGAGAGAATGAGTATTCTTGTTTTGATAATGAGGTGATATCGTTTCCTTTCAAGGTTATATACGTGGAGGAGGAGTTAGAGAAATCGTGATGAGTTTAATTGATAAGTGAAGAAGTCCCATGATAAGAGTGCATGCGATTAAGGGTGTAGATGTACTATGGTAGGTTGAAGATCCTCTAGTGAAATTAACCTTAAATAGGCCATAAACCTGTTAGGGTTATAGGCTTAATGTGCGTTTCCATTATGTGAGTGTATTAGAGTGATGAGAATGAGTTATATTCTCTAAGTAAAGGTCACTACGGAAATATGAGATATAAATTTCGAAGGGTTAGATTAGTGTAAGTACGATCATCTTAGTACTAGCACCTCGAGACATAGAGTTAGGCTTGAATGAAAGAGGAAGAGGTAGTCAGTTGGAGAGTTGAATGGGAGCTATGAACTTGCCTCGATGGAGTAGAGTGTTATGAAAAAAGCATAATTGGGGTGGGGAGTTGAGCTTGAACGGGTCTGCAGGGTCTTATATATCACAATGGCCCTATTTACGATTAGAGTTGATGGCTTCCTTCCCGAGTTTGAAAGATTGATTGTTGAGGTGTTTAAATAATTCAAATTGATTGAGTTTTGATGTTCTATTCATGCCTTGATATCCACCTTTATTCTTTATTAAAGGACGAATGATCCCAAGGGGGAGATGATGTAACACCTAGTAAAATTATTAAAATATCCCTAGAGAAGAGATGTGCACGCAACGCGTCTTCTCATGCCTGATGGTAAATTTGAGGCTTAATTTGCAATTAGCATGAAAAATAGAGTGGTAACATGGTCTTCGTTTATTTTTAGAGAAATCGGATCAAAGGATAATTTTTTGATATGAAAATACGAAGCAGTAAGGGTGCGCGACACGCCTCTATCACGGACCAACACTTGGTTTCACCCTAAGGATTTTCCATGGGATTAGAAAGTTCATTCGGAGAATTTTCAGCTAACAATACCAAAATAATATGTAGTTTGTGTCACGGACCCCATGTCCCAAAACTGATTTTATTTCGTGAGGGGCATCCTAGACCTTTCCAAACCCATCCTCGACTTAATATATGATCAAAATAGGTAGTTTTAAGTATAAAAAAGGGTCTTTAACCCATTTTAAGTCCTTGAAAAAGACTAGGGCTTGAGAAAGGAGAAGAGGAATGTGAAATTGATGAATTCAAGGGAGAATTCTTGAAGGTTGATTGGTAAAGCTTCACACCAGGTATGTAAGGCTAAACTAAAAGCATAAGATTGTTCTCTCATGTGCCTTATAGATGATCTTAGAAGTGAGTTGAAAGTTCTTGAGTCTACATACATGATTCTTGATTATTTTCTTGAGAAATTATATATATTATATGTACTTTCATACGTTGATGATCATCATAAAACTTGTTTTATTGAATTGAATATTTTCCATGAGATATTATATAAACCCTATATGTTAATTAGTAAAAGCATGCAGGAAAGATGATAAGGATTGAGTCTAGAGTCTTGATTGAGAATGTTGATAGAGATTGTGCATGTCAATGTGAGAATGATGATATATTGATGGTGTTTGATGGTCCATGAGTCTCCATAAATGAACTCTAATGATTTGTGTATTGAATTGTACCCTAATGATTGTTCTAAGCCCTGAGTTATTGATTGAGATGTGATTGATAAGATGATGAGAGTCCCTATGAGATTGGTTGAATGATAAGTGCCTCCTTGAGGCTGATTTGAGATGAGATGATTGTCTTATGAGCATTAAGTTTTGGGAGGAGTATCGAGCACTGAAAGAGTAAGAGTTAATCCAACTCGCACTCATCAAACTATGTCACCAAGCATAGGAGTGGACTAAGTCTATTAGAGTTGAATAAGTCCTTATCTTGAGGGCCAAGTCCATTATAGTCAGACAAGTTCTCACTTGAGGACCAAGTCCATTAGAGTCAGACAAGTTCTCATTGTATGGATTAAGTCCGTTAGAGTCAGACGGGTTCTCACTTTATTGTCCTGAAACAATAGGACTTGATCAGTTGATTGTCCAGATCCATTATGGTTTCAATTCATTCTTTATCTGGAAAGTACAAAATTACTATGGCAATATCGGCGTAATTGTTGTACAATCACTGGCTCATAAGTGATTGTTGTCGGATAAGAGAAACTCCTAGAAAGTTCCCAAATTGAGTAATCTAAGTCAAAATGAGATAAAATGAGATGAGTCCCTTAGAGATGAGTCTGATTTAATTATTAGTATTGATGGGTTAGATGGGTCATTTGTCTAGTCTTTATTCTTGCTTTAGATAGACTGAGATGTTGATTTGTTATTATTCTGAGTTAATTGTTGTTCGATATTATTCTACATATTTAAGTTTCATTCAACTACTTTACATACCGTACATTCCATGTACTGATGCCACTCGGCACTATATCATTTTGTAATGTAGATACAAGGATGGGAGATTATCAACAGTCATATTGTTGAAGACTTCAGATGTTCAGCTGATTGGTGAGCCTCCTCTATTTTGGAGGATTCATTACTTTATTTTCATCTTACTTTAGAGTTAGACATTTATTAGTTTTATTTTGATTGAGATAGTCATAGGTCTGCCATTGGCACCACCAGATAGTGATAGAGGCTTCATAGACTAGAGTCGAATATTGAATTAAGACTTGTTGAGCTAGTTTTTTCTACTAGCCTTTTTATTTGATATGACATTTGAGATTAGATGTGCTCATTACTATCGTTAATCTTTGGGTGATTGTCTTAAGTTATTGATTGAATGAATGTGATGAGGCCAAGTGCATTTATTAAGGGCTAGCAATATTCTCTAGGTGTTGGTCGCGTCTAGGGCACTCTTCCGGGGCTTGACATTAGTGATCTATCTTCAAGAATTCTCCTTGAATTTCCACCAATCAAGCTTCTCTCTTATCTTCTCTCAAGCCCTAATCTTTCAAGCGTAGTGAAAAAGATTTGAATGAGGTTTAAGACCCTATTTACACATCCAAACGACCTAAATTAATTGTGTTTTGAGTTTAGGAGGGGTTAGAAATTAACCGTAATGCCGCTCAATTTTAAATGAAAAAGTTCATCCTAAAATTGCTGATCCACATCACAGAATGGGCGCAAACATATATAATTTCCTTGCGAAATTTTCCATCAAAAATAAAAGGAAAAATAAGTGTTGGTCTACATTCCTGGCATGTCATGCCTTGGGCGCGCACCAACATTATTTCGTAATTAATTATGAAAAATGATTTTTTAGACTGATGAGTCTAAAATCTGAACAAGATCATTTTTTCACTCAATGTTTCGTGCTAATCGCAAATCTGATCTCGAATTTTCCATCAGAGCTTGGGAAGACACGTTATGTGCACAATTCCATTCTAGGGGTATTTTTGGTAATTTTATCAAGTGTTACAAGTGACGTATCTTCCACTATATGGTTGTAATGGAATGTCAACAATTGATTGTGGAACCCATTCAGTTGACTCATAGATAGTTATTCTTTTAGATAGTTCTTGTAACACAAGTTTACTTCTAGGAACATGATTCATTAAATGATCCTACTCCAAAAACTTGGTATTTGTCGAAACAATCACCTTTTTTTCCTTAGGGTAGTAAAATAAACCTCCTTTAGTGCCTTTTGGATATCCAATGAAAATGCATACTTCTATTCTAGATTCCAACTTATCCATTTTTCCTTTTAGCACATGTGTTGGACAGCCCTAAACCCATGTTCTACAATTCATATGGGGTTAACAGAATAGATATGGAAGGAACCAAATTCAGAATACAATTTGCAATTTCCAAGGCATAACCCTAAATGCTAAAGGATAAATTTGAATAACTTAACAGTAATCTGATCATTTCCAAAAGAGTTCTATTTCTACATTTTACCATACCATTTTTAAGGTGTTCCTGGGGTAGAACATTGAGAAGTAATTCCTTGTTCTAATAGTTACTGAATGAATTCAGTAGAAAGGTATTCACCACCATGATCAGATCATAATGTTTGGATATGTTTACCATATCTTTTTTTCGTTTCAATCTTAAATTCTTTGAATTTTTCAAAGCATTCAAATTTACGGCGCAATAGATAAATGTATTCATATTTTGAGTAATCATCAGTAAAGGTTATGAAATACTCAAAATCACCTCTTGCTTGTATATTCATTGGACCACACAAATTAGAATAAATTAATTCCAACTTATTAACTGCTCTATTTTCTTTAAAAGGGAAAAGTCTCTTTGTCATTTTGACTTCTAAATAGGATTCACAGGTTGATAGTGCCACCACTTTTAAGGAGCTCAAAGGTCCATTAGAAACCAATTATGAAATCTGATTAATATTAATATGACAGAGATGCAAATGCCATAAGTAAGTAAGACTCAATTCTTAAATATGCTTTCTTGTGTTTGAAACATCAATATTATTTAGTCATTATATTGTAGCATGATACGAAAAATTTTACACATAACTAAATCATGCATTCTTGGAGAACTATGGATAAAAAGGTTATTTTGCTTAATAACTGCAAAATTATTATTAAAAGAAACCGAATAACCAGCATCCATTATTTTTGAAACTGAAATTAAGTTCCTTCTTATCGAAGGTACATAGAGAACAATATTTAAAACAAGAATCCTAGAAGGACTAAAAGAAATAGAAACAACTCTTATAGCTAATGCTAGTGCTTATTCTCCATTACTTAAATATTAGAGACTTTATTTTTATTTAGTTGTGATGTTACCTGAAACTCATGCAAAAAAGTGCAGACATGATCAGTGGCTCCCAAATCTATAACCCATAATTGGATAGAAACAGTCGCTAAACAGGTTTCAATGACATTAAGAAATGAATTATCTTTGTTTTTAAGCTTAGCCTGTAAGTCAGGGCATTACTTCTTGTGATGTCCAGGCTGCTTATAATGGAAACACTTGTCTTTCGGCTTGGCTACACCACCCTTGGGACCTCCTGGTGTCACAACTTTTTAGGGTTTCTTCTTCTTCTTCTTCTTTTTGGCTTTCGTCGATTTAGAAGAAGATGGGCTACCCGTGTCTAGCAACATCGAAGTAGGAGTTTGCTGCTTGATGATAGTCTCTGCCACCTGCAACTCATTCAACAAATTTGCTAACGATAAGTCCATCTTGTTCATGTTATAAGTCAAGCAAAATTGTTGAAAATTGTCTGGTAAAGTTTGAAGGACCATCTCAACTTGAGATTCCTTTTCAATCTCAGCACCAAATATTTCCAGCTCATTCAAGTAACTCATCAATTTCAGCACATGCTCCCGAACCAAAAAACCTTCAGTTATTTTCGTGGTTAAAAGTGACTTCATAGCAGTCTTCTTGGTGACAGGATTCTGCTCCCCAAACATCTCTTTGAGAGATACGAGCGTATCGTAAACAGAACACATTGACTGATGTTGATGCTGCAAGACAGTTACCATTAAGGCAATAATGTAGTATCTTTCCATCTCACAGCTTTTACCCACTTGTCATAGGCCTCAACTTCTTCAGGAGTAGGATCAACAAGTTTAATAGGACATTCCTTAACCAATACAAATTTATAACCCTCAACAACAAGAACAATATCTAGATTTCTTTTTCAATCCACATAATTAGGACCTTCCAACTTATTTTGATTCAAGAAAGTAGTAAAGCATTGAAGGAAGACATACTTAATTTGAGAGATAAAATAAAACAGACTATAAGACATATGCTATAGGAAAAAAACAACAAGACACATATAATCATGCACGTGAACAATTAGAATCATTAGTGAAACTTAACTATTCCAGCAAATATATGAGCATGCTAAGGTAGGGATGGGCATGGTACAGTATGGTATGCTATTTAAAAATTTGATATCATAATTTTGATTTTTAATATCTAAAATATGATACCATTACCATACCAAATTAACTCGGTATGGTTCGATATTTCTAATTTAGGTTTTAGTATTTTATGGTATGATTGTTCGATGACCATAAATAATTTGACTTCAAATAAATATATTCATATAATAAAAAAGTATAATTTCAATAATATTAAAAATTGCTCAAGGTAATCAATTAAGTGATTAAATACTATAAACATTTTCAAGTTGTGGATAATGAATAATACAAAAACCTAATCAATGCTTTCAAATTTTGTTTTCTAAAAGTTTTCTTCAACATGGTCTCAAAAGACTATTTGTATATATATTTATATTCAAAATAATTTGAAATTTAACATACACACACACACACACACACTTATATATATATTGGTATATGGTATTTTGATATTTATTTTTTAAATACCAATATAAAATACCAAAAAAATTATAAGTTATACCAAAATCATAATGACCATACCATGTTATTAAAAACTTGGTTTCAATATGGTATTCGGTATATACCATACCATGCCTACCCCTATGCTATGGTATATGATGACTTAAAATAGAAACATGTCCAACTCAGTTAAAGAGTAATGTGTTCAGTTTAGGCAGGCATATACATAATCTTCTGAACAAAGATTCAACAAGCAACTTAGTTACAAAAGTTAAACTAGTCATCAAATCAAAAGAATATGACAAATAGTGCACAATGGACATATTTATCCGATGGGAAAAAAGACCAAAGACCATATATAAACATTCATTGCTGTAGTAAAATAGTTAACAAAAAAACCAGAAAAAAACCCTGACAGCCCCACTATTTGAAAAATAATTTTTTCAAAATTTTAAAATTTTCAGAAAATAGAAAAATAGCCAAAAATCCATCTTAACAATGTTTTTTGGCCAAAAAGGGCATACACAACAATAGAACGGTGGGTTTTACTCAGTGGGTCATTTCCAATGAACCAGCCAAAAATCATATCAATCGGAATTCGTAAAAATAAAAAAACTCTAATGTCGATGAAATTTGACAATCATTATCAGTGTTATGGCAAGGGTAAATCAGACAGGCTATTCAACATGGCCAACCACTATGCTACTATCATTCGCATTTAAAATCAACTGCGGTTGGACAAAGTCAAATAAATAGTCAGACTTACCCTTAATCATAAAACACAAATTTTTTAGTTATCAAAAACTATAAATTTTAGGGAAAAACTATAAACCTAACCAGGATTGCCAGGCTACGTTGATGTTAACTGAAAAGAAGAAGAAGAAGAAGAAGAAGAAGAAGAAGAAGAAGAAGAAGAAGAAGAAGAAGAAGAAACATTATTGAAATAATCATGGTTTGGCAAAGTTTATAAACATTACAGATTTTTCCTTAATCCATAAAGATATATTTGTTTTTATGCAAAACAACAACAATTAATAGGATGTTTATGAGCAAGCAACAAGGCAATTTCAGTTTTATTGTTCATGAAACAAATTCATAGTGAACAGATTCACGTAAGCAAAGTCGCATACTATATATATTCTCACAAATTCCAAAATTCAAGAACAGAAAACACCTAAATTCTGATTTTAGCTGTTAAGGGCCAATAATAACTATTGAAATCAATAGTCATTAATCCCATAATATCATAAAACATTTTTTTCTATTAAGAGATTAATATTTTGATTAATTTCATTTTAAATAAACAATATCTTTATCACTAAAACAAAATCTATGAAAAGTCAACTTTTAAAACTCTTTCCAGAATATTTTTTACATTCTTGAAAATTGATCGATAATTCAGATGCAGTAGGGACCATGGACTTATTAATAGAGGTTTTCTATTATGATAATAATTCATAATTATTAGAATTATGTCGCGCCTCATTTTTTCTCGCGAAGACGATGTCGTGGCAAGGACTCTTTTTGGGATTTGAACATTCGAAGAGTCGCCACCTAATGATTTGTGGTGCATTAGGACACCATTCTAAGTCTAAAAACTAAGTCAAAGGTCAAGGTCAACCAAAGAATGAATAATGGTTCAAGTTACCTCAAGAGGAAGGTGTAAGACACCGCTCGAGGTACACAAATGTTGGTCCTAATCGTATCTCTCATTTATGTGGTGGTTTAACAAATAGGGTCTCTTATTTTCATAAATATTATCCTAATTAATTCTAAGTGAGAAACTAAAATGACCCAAAAAATGCCTGAAAATGTGCCTCGAAAATGCCCAAAATTGAAATTTCTATATATCTCAAAATTCGTGCATGATATCAAAAATTCAACTTCATATTCTTCTTCAGGGGGGTCAAATTTAGGGAGAAAGGGGTCTAACCCCAATTTTAGAGAAATCATAGCGAATTTCAAAATTTAAAAGTTTGACAAGAACAGTGTTGATCGGTGTTTGGGGCGCGACGCGCCCTTGTATATTTTCTGTCCAGTTTTTAATTTTTGGTCCAAGACTTTTAAGTCTTAGGCCTAAGCCTTACCACGCGAGAAAACACCTATACTTAGCATTATTTCACCCTTATATCACCCAAGACATTTCTAAATACTCACTCAAACCCTTAGTGCTATATTTCTCTCAAGATTCAAGTTTCAAACCCTCATCCAGATTTGAAGGTTCTCCTTCAAGCTTCAAGTATCCATCTTCAATATTCACCAAGAGTTTCTCCGAAGCTAAGGTATGTAGGTTCCATTGGATTCTTTCACCCATGGTGCTATAATCTCCTTTTTACTAAATTTGTATGATTAAAGTTGATTTTACAAATGGCTTTACTAGTATGAACATGTCAATGAACTATGTTAAAGCTATGCAAAGTTATGACTATTTCGCTATATTTTGAGCTACGAATCTTAGATCTATTGTAAGATTTGATGAGGGATTTCACTGTATATTGCTTGAGTGTATTGCATGGTGTTGATTGATGGTTTGACAATGGATTTTCTTGCATGATTTCATCTCTATATTTCATGATTTTATACTACCATTTCACACATGCCAAGTGTTTGATAAAATGTCCAGTTATGGTTTCTTGAGGAATTGAAGGTCCAAAGTATGAGATATGATATGATTGACTATATGATGGTGAAATGAGCTTATATATATGATATACCCTATATAAAGTATTGCATTAGACCATGCCTAATCCAGGGGGACTAAGAACCCGAATAACCTTGTCGGGGGTTAGTACCTTAATAGCCAATCAAGGGGCTAGTGCCTTGATAATCGAGGTGGGGGTTTGTACTCATCAACTATGTGAGGGGTGTGTACTTTGCCACCAGGATGATAAGGTGAAATTATCATCAACCATGTGAGGTATTCGTACCACATTACTAGGGTAATGGGCTAAGACCATCATTAACCAACCAAGGGGTTTGTATATTGGAAATCTAGCTTGGTCTCTTATACACATATAATATTCTATATGATCATGAGTAACTTAAGCGTGTTTCACTTATGAATTAATCATTCATGCCATGTTATTATATTATGCCTATTGACTATTGTTATGCATTTCGATTATGATTCCTATATCTTGTTGCATTGCATCCTACATACTTAGGACATTCAAATATACTAATGTATACTCTTGCCTACATGATATCACTATGTAGAAATCGAAGCCCAAGTTGATCATCCTTTTCCTCTACATGGCTAGTTCGGTGCTACTCAAGCCAGTTGGTAAGTCCTCCACTTTGAGAACCCTGGTCTATGTTTCTCTTATTATGTATTGAGACACTCTTCTTTGTATTCTATTTTGACTAAGAGGGTGAGCTCGGTTGCTTTGTCTTGGCCCTCGCTCCTATCTATCCAGTAAAGGTATTGTTGGACATGCTATGTATCTACAATATGAGCCTTGAATCTTTTGTCTCTTGATTATGATGTTATGCAAGCTTTTCCCCTTAGTCCCTTGCCCTTATTTTCTAAACTTTAACATCTTTCTTAAGTATTAATCTCTCTCTGTCTCCCTTAGTCCTAATTACCCTTGTTTGTATTTCTTATGTTGTTTTACATTGCTTCCAAGACCAAGGATGTGTAATGATATGTTATAAGGCTTGTTTGGGGTTCCTTCGGATTTCCCATTCGCCGGTAACATCTATGCCCTAGTCTTCGGTCATGACAAATATGGTATCAGAGCACTAGATTGACAGACCTCGGGGTTCAATACACGACATCAATTAGAGTCTTATTCGTGATTGTGTTATGCACCACAACTATGAATAGGGGGCTATAAGATATTTTAGGAAATGTTTTACTTCTTCATAATCTATGTCGTGTGGTAGAGTTAGATCCCCTAGAGCTTATTGCTAACCCCTAACCATTATATTTAAGTATATGTCCCAAACTACTCAAGACGGTGCTATGATGAATGCGGAGATTTTTTATGCTCTATGGAAAGTGGCCATAGCGGCGGCAAAATTGGTAACTCACCTTGACCAACAAGTAAGTGCTCCTAAGACATCTAGTGGTGATAGGGGAGGTAGTGAGGACAAGAGGGCCCATTTTGAAGAAAAGTTCCAAAGTTCCAAAGATAGAGGTGATGTTATATGTCCAACATGTGGTAAGATTCATAGAGGCCCATGTTTAAAGGACACCATGCTTGTTTTAGTTGTGGTGAAGAGGGAATACGAAGAACGATTATCCTCATAAATGCAATAAGACCAAAGAAGGTGATACAGGGATGGCTAATCCCAAGTACACTATGTGTAGGATGGACTATAGTGGCCAGTGTTGGAGGAACATGGGTGTATGCTTTTGGTGTGGTGAGATAGATCACAGAATTTTGGGTTGCCTATATGGTCGATACAAGAGTAAAAGTGGTGATATTTATCAAAAGGCTCAAGGAGGGGACGAGGCACTCAATGTTGCTACGGGTATGTTGAAAATTTCTTTTGGCTTTGATGTGCTTGTAATGATAGCCCGGAGTGCTACTATTTCTTCTGTATTCCTTTTGGTTGATAGTGGGGCTTCTTGTGTTCCCAAGTTGTTGTGTGGACCTTTGATTTTTATCCTTTTGTTGAGTATATTATTGCTAGAAGGTGCAGAGGTGTTGATCCGAGTTTGTATTGCATAAGGTCTTGCTTTGTGGCTTGTTAGAGTTGGCGTGGTGGATTTTGATGTCATTCTAAGGATGGAATGGGTGCTTACATTTTGTGTCTTTGTGGATGGTAGGATCCATAGAATTAGATCCTGATCCCCTAATGAACCCATCCTTGAGTGGAAGAGTCATGATGTGGTGGTAAAGTGATAGCAAGGGGAGTAGGTCCATTTCATGTCTTAAGGTACAATTGATCTGTAAGAGGTTATATTTATCATCTTGTAAAGACTAAAAGTGTTGAACCTAAGTTGTTTTGTTTATAGAATTGTTGGTGGTGGTAGATGAGGCCTTGAATTTCTTTTTTTGATATTTTAAAATTAGGGTAGTGTCTTTTGGTTTGACTAGTACACCGGTTATGCTGTAAGTCTCATGATTAAGATCTTTAGTCCCTACTCTAATAGGATTATGGTGGTTTTGGTAATGATATGATGGTTTGTTTTCCCTAATGAGGTAGTGCATGTGAGTCTTTTGAGGGTAGTACTACAAAGTTTAAGGAAGAAGGTTGGATGTTAAATAAGAGAATGGGAATTTCAGTTGTAAGAGGTTGCTTTCCTAGGTTGTGTGATACCGGGTGATGGTATTAAGGTGGACCCTAGTAAGATGAAGGTGATTAGGGATTAGCCTAGATCTTGACTCCCTTGCGTATTAGGAGCTTCTTGGGTTTAACAGGCTATTATTAAAGCTTGTGAGTAGGTTCTCTTCTATTGCTCCTCTTATGACTTAGTTGACCCTAAGTAAGGTCAATGTTGTGATCGACTTCTTGGGTAAGGTGAGTTGGTAGGTTTAGGAGTTGTTGTCTCTTGTATTATTCATTTTGTACTTGTAGGATTCATGTGTATGTCTCGGATGGTTGCATGAGTCTATGGTGGCTAGTAGGGGTCTATAAGGGTTGCCCCATATTCTTGTTACATAGAGTCTTGTCTTGTGATCTTGGTTGACCCTAGCTTGATAGTTTAGAGGTCTTGAGGTGGTTTGGCTTGCATAGCATGCTTTCGATGATCATAGGACAAGTAAGGTTGTAATATGATGGGTAAGGATGGTCGATCTATTTGGTCAACTACAATGAGTTAGTCACTTCTCTAAGGTTGATTTGAGGTTCGAGTTTTGTCCCCAATTGAGGATGAGAGTAGGTGATATCCCTAAGTGTCATTTTGGACTAGAAGTGAGCATTATTAGTATTGATGGAGTTGTTTGGTTGAATTATGCACCGATGGTATTTGTGGGTTTCTTGAATTGGGTCTTGAACCCTTACCTTGATATGTTTGTGGTGGTCTCTAGTGATGAGGTATTGATTTGTTTAGAGCTTGTGAATCATTTAGGGGTAGTGTTTCAAGTCTTGGAGGATGAGAGATTGTTTCCTAAACATTATAAGTGTGCATTGTGGATAGGAAGAAGGTGGTTAGAATTCCTTAAGGATTATGAATGAGTGTGTATTATTTTTCCCCAGTAAGGCTAATGTTGTGATTGGTGTTCTAGGTAGCCTAGCATGTGTTGTTGATGGTGGCAAAGATGAGACTAGTGGGTCTATCGATTAGTTAGATTGGAAGTTAGGTTGAGGGAAGTTGAGCATGGTGGTATGACATTCCTGATGGTTCCAAATCTTCTTGAGCTAAGAGGTCTAGATTCGGCAAGGCCTTGATTCCGCTTTATTAGAGTTGGGAAGTTTATAGGGAGAAGATAATGGAGTAGAGGTTGTCTCCTAAGAGGGAGATATTGGTTATGATACCAAGTGGGTTAGGTGTATTTAAGGTTGAAAAATGAGGTTAGAGTTGTGAGTCCTTATAGAGTGTAGAGGTAGGTTGGTAAGGTTGCCTATGTTTGGGAATTGCCTATGGTAGGAGTATGATTTATCCGATTTTTCATGCTTCTAGGTTGAGGGGATGTATTGGTGACGCTAGTGCTATAGAACTCTATAAAGTTGTAGGTGAGGTGGAGGATAAGTTGGCTTAGAAGGAGGTCCCGATGGAGGTGTTGGATGGATGAGTAGGGAAGTTTATTGATGAAGGCGTAGTGTTTGTCAAGGCCCATTGGGATAATCATCAAATCAATAGTATCTCTCAGGGAGCCGACATAGGCATGGAGGAGCAATATTCATACCTTTTTCATTCTATTCAAGCTTATAATAACGCATCAAGTCCTTTTATGATTCCAAGTCTTATGCGTCAGCCCCTAAGTCATTTGCATGCATTTATGTTTATATTGAAGGGTTCATGAAGGGTTCATGATGATTTTACATTTATGAAGGGATTCTTGAAATAATGTGTAAGTGCATTATTGCATCCTATGCGGGTTGAAGTTGTCATCTCTATGTCTCTCATATATGTTTCTTTGATATTCAGGGATGAATGTTCCCAAAGGGAAGATATTGGAATGACCCAAAAAGTATTTGAAAATGTGTCTCGAAAATACCCAGAATCATAATTTCTATATATCTCAAAATTCATGTGTGATATCAAAAATTTGACTTCATATTTTTGTTCGGGGTTCAAATTTAGGGGGAATGGGTCTAATCTCGATTCTAGAGCAACCTTAGCGAATTAAATAATTTCAAAGTCTGACAAAAATAGTGTAGATCCGCGTTTGGGGGGCGACGCGCCCCAGTGTATTTTCTGTCTAGTTTTTAATTTTAGGTCCAAGACTTTTAAGTCTCGCGCCTAAGCCTTTTCACACGAGAAAAAACCTATACTTATGTTAGACACCATTTTTCTTTAAATTAAGGATAATTATCCAATTGGAAAATATTATTGTGGATGTCGTGTAATTTAAACTTAAGTATATTTATGGTGCATGATTAGTGTATCAAGTGAATTTGGCGTGTATAATTAAGTTTGAGTCGGAAGTCCTCGATTGGACTATAGATAAAATTGGAGCCCTTATGTGCAATTTTGGAAACTAAGGTTTCTATATATACCCCCTCTTATGTAGAAA
>JAOTQJ010006892.1:0-18337 GCA_025642045.1 Solanum sejunctum
TTATATTTATTTGTCATGGAAATAGTCTTTGTGGGGTGAAAGAAGTGTTGGGAAAACTATATTAATGTTTACATGAAATTTAGCTTGAATTGGAGCCCCAATGAAGGTATAACGTTATGTTTTAGCGTTGGGGGTTTGCGTTAGGCGTTGGAGTGATGTATTGTAATTCTTGGAGTATATAGGAAGGCTTGAATATGGTAGATATATGTGTGAATTAATGCTACCCTGTTTTACCAATTATGTCGCAATAGCGTTTTGTGGTGGTTTGATGTTGTGATGGTATTGGAAAAGGTTTATTGAAGTTGTAGATTGTTGTTGTTGTAGTTGATTGATTATTTGAGCCAAGTTGAATTCTTGGGGCGGCGTATTTTAAGAAAAAATAAATATTTATAAAAATTTGGAACTAGAGAGTTATGATTTAAAACCTGATATGGTTGTTAATTGTTAGCATTATCGTAATTTGTGTAGACGTTGGACATCCGGAAGCGTAAAGTGGGTTGGTCTTGTGTTGGAGTTAGTTAGAGGAAAGGAATCGAGGTATGTAAAGATTCCCTATCTCTTGGCATGAATTAGTTAAGCCGGGTCAACGTCTTATATTTGAAAAGTTCCTTTTCCTTCACAATTTGGGTCCAAATATACTTTATGTTCACTCCTTGGTACTTTTATAAAAATAGTATTTATATTTTGACTCTTGGTATGTAGAACCCGCAAGTTGTTAAAAATATGAAATAGTTGAGTATGTTAAAAGAATGTATGTTATTGGAGGGCGCAAATGCCCGTAACATTCTGTGAAAAAGCCTAAATGGGACCTATGTTCATTACTTGCCACAAATTTTGCTAAGTTATCTCCATCTATAACTTTTGAGTCTTCAAAAATCCATGAATAGTGTTTTTTTGATCGAAAGTTAAATAGTTGGAAAGCTATGGATTCTAGTGTTCCAAAATCACTTTAAAAATTATTTTGAAGTCTATTTAGTGATTTGTATGATCAGAAATTAAGCAAGTTCCTTGAAATCACTTTTATGTGTGAAGTTGAGCAATTTTAACAAATTTCCTAAATGAACAATTTCTTGAATTCGAAAAAAAAATGAACATTGGGCATATTACTAAGTTTTTGGAACTAGTTTTTATGAATGTGATTCTCACGACTCTAATCGTGCCATTTTTAGTTTTGCTCACCAGTTCTCGGGCCGGTTGATATCATGCGTATGTATAACTATATGTATGTATGTATATATATTCCGAAGTAGGTTGGATACAGCGGGTCGGTTTGCCCATGGGCCGGCTTTGCTTAGTTTGGAGGCATAAGGAGCTGGGCTTGGGATATGTTGGCATCATGACGTGTGGGTGCTTGGCCCCTTTGCCCCAGCCCACATGAGCGTATGGTCCCTTCGCCACGGCTCAGTTATATAATGGGCATGATGACCGTTACACATTATGATACGTGAGTGTCTGGCCCCTTCGCTTCGGCTCACCTATGCTACAGTTGGGATTTGTGTTGGAGATTTCGGAGATTTGAAACTTCTAGTGTTATGCTGTGGTATGGCGCGAGTTTGTAGGTCGCCATCGTTCCCGTTCGATATGCATTATTTTGATATTCTGATTAAAGAAATATTTTGATGTTTATATACAGGTTTGACTTATATATATTATTACGATTATTACTCTCACTTATATTTTGTACTTTCCACTTTACATATTCGGTACGTTTTTCGTACTGACCCCCTTTCTTCGGGGGAGGCTGCATTCATTCCCGTAGGTACCGACGTACAGGTTAGAGAGTCATCTACCTAGGATCTCTTTCTACTGTTGACGTGCTCCCTTTGCATCAGGAGCAGATCTTTTGGTATATACATGTACACGTATCTTCCGTATTTTGCATTTATGTATATTCAAAGGTATGATGGTGCCCTGTCCCGTCCTATGATTCAGTTTGTATGTTTAGAGGTCTGTGGATATATGTGGGTGTGGGAATTACATTTGGTGTGACTTCGATTGTATGAAACGTTTGTTGGGTAGTTCTGCCGCAGCTGTGACCTTGTCGGCCCGCATATATATGTGTATAGTGATGTTTGTGCTTTGTTGGGTTCGCTGTTTGTAGGTGTGGTTAGTCAGTAAAACAGAGAAAACTCTGCCGAAATTTTGATAAATTTCTTAGTTATTATAAGTGGATTCGGTTTAGTGTTTGTCTGGGTGCCCAATCGGCACTAATCACGGTCCTTGGGTTGGGTCGTGACAAAAGATCAAGCCTAGGAGATTCTAAGCTAAATTTGAAGGCAAATCTGTACTAATTTATAAATCACAAGGCTTTGATTTTTAAAAAGATTGAAGTTTGTGAAGCGATCTTTCCAACAAAAAAAGAATCTCATGCTTTTGGCACTCCAACTCCAAGTTATGATTTTTCTTTGATAGGTGTACAAAAGTAAAAAGATCAAGCCTAGCGAATTCTAAGCTAACTTTGGAGACAAATTTGTACTAATTCATAAATCACAAGGCTCTAGTTTTTATAGAGATAAAGGTTCGTGAAGAGACCTTTCCAATAGAGAAAGAATCTCATGATTTCGACGCTCCAGCTCCGAGTTATGATTTTTCTTTTGTAGGTGCACAAAATTGAAAGAAATCAAGCATGCCAGGTTCTAAGTTAACTTCGAAGGAAAATCTGTACTAATCCATAAATCACAAGGCTGTAATTTTTTGAGAGATAGAAGTTTGAGAAATTATCTTTCCAACAAAAAAAATTTATGATTTGGATGCTCCAATTTCGAGTTATGATTTTTTTTCCGCAAGCGCGTGAAGCTGAAAATCAAGCATGTCAGGTTCTAAGCTAAATTTGAAGACAAATCTCTATTGATCTATAAATCACAAGGCTGTGAGTTATGGAGAGATTGAAGTTTGAGAAGTTATCTTTCCAACAAAAAAAGAATTTCATGATTTGGACGCTTCAATTTCAAGTTATGAATTCTCTTCTACAAGCGCATGAAGCTGAAAAATTAAGCATGCTAGGTTCTAAGCTAACTTCAAAAGTAAATCTATACTAATCCATAAATCACAAACCTAAGATTTTTAGAGAGATTGAAGTTTTAGAAGTTATCTTTCTAACAAAAGAAGAATTTCATGATTTGTACACTCCAATTTTGACTTATGAATTTTCTCTTATAAGCATATAAAGCTAAAAAGTTTAGTATGACTTTTGTGAATTCGAAACATAATCAAAAAGCCAAAAAAGGAGAGAATTCAAGATGAGACAATTCATATTAAAAGATAATTCACCAGTTTATTACTTAACAAAAAAGAAAAATTACTACATCGCAGTAAGCAAGTAAATAAACAAATGACTTCTAAGAAAGAATCTAAACTATGGAAATGGCTTGAAGTTTAGAATGTTTTGACGGCTTATGTCAACCGCCTCTTCTAGCTTGGATAATCTTTTTGCTTCATCATCAGATAAGGTGTGGTTCACCTCAATGGTATAAATATCTCCCTTGGTCATGGTGATGATTAAGTTTTGGACAGTTTCTCTTGATGTCTACTAAGGAGCATAATGATCTTCTTTCTCTTAGAAGTCAAGGCGGCTAGATCTTTCTCCACATTTGCAAGAGTTACTTGGAGATTTCGTGTGGATCAATCTAACTTTTTATGTTCCAACCTTGCATTATCAAGACATTTTTGTGCATCATGAAGGGCCTTCTCATATGGATTTTTTAGTCATTTTTGATGGCCTTAGAGCATCATACTCTGCGTATGACTTGAAAAAATTCTCAATAAGATCCTCTAAAGTAGAAGTATCAATGATGTTGACCCTTTTGATTTCATCAAGAGTTGAAGTAATATTCGATTCTAATTCAGCAAAACCTTCTAAGGAACCCAAGAAAAATTGTGTAATTCACCCACTCAACGCACTCCACATCTCAAAAATAAAGGTTGATTTGACATGAAAAATGATTTCTTGTGGATCAAAAGGTAGAGTGCTAGGCTGCAATAGAAGGTTGGAATAACTTTGGATGTGTGATTTGATCGGCAGTAACTTCAGTCATATTGGTGCCATTTGCTTGGGGAAGTTTCTTGACATTTAAAGAAGTGGAAGGTAAGACTATTTTTTGTGAAAATATTCAATCTTTAACAGAAGACTGATCATTGCCAACATCATCAAAGCCTATAGCAATATCTGCAATCACATCATCACAAAGATCATTGTCGTATAGATCTTGAAGGTCCAACTAAAAAAAATATAAGAAAAGAGAGCAATCAGATTATTTTGGTTACAAGAAGATTTAGTATGGGTAAACAAGAAAACAAAATTAAAGAAAAGAAAGAAAAAGGAGGACTCTACCTATTTTGCTAAATCAGATAATGATGCGGAGTTTGGATCCTCGTCCACAAAGGTGTTATCGTCAATGACAATGATGTCTAGCACATAACAAGTGTCATCTAGATCTTGTGCCTTCCTTTTTAGACGTTTCCAGTGACGATCCTTACTCTCCGTTGAACTAAAAAATCATTGGCTTTATCAACACCATATGACGAAGTAACCATGTGGGAATTGTTGTCAATTTTTGAGGCAATGGTGGTCACCTTTAAGGCTAATGTGAGGCGCCTCAATTTTGATTTTGGAGTTTTGTGAAATGATCCCAAAAAGTGTCCGAAACTATACCTTGGAAGTGCCCAGAATCGTAATTTCTATATATCTCAAAATTCATGTGTGATATCAAAAATCTGACTTAATATTCTTGGTCAAGAGGCAAAATTGAGTGAAAAATGGGTCTAACTCCAATTTTAGAGCAATCGTATTAAAATGTGAATATCCATATTTTGCTTATCCAGTGTCTGTCCATGATGGTACCGAGATGACCTCTATTGCGGACTAGTGTTATTTTTGCCCAGTTATTTTATCTCAATCCAAGACTGTTGGGTCTTGGGCCTAAGTCTTCCCATACTTGAAAATACCTATACTTAGCCATATTTCACCTTCATATAATACAAGACATTCCTCAATACTCTCTCAAACATACTTAGACAAATATTTTACTCAAAATTCAAGTGTTAAATCTCATTCCGGATCTTAAGAAAATTACTCAAGCTTTAAGTTCTCATCTCCATCTTCATCAAGGAATTCTCCAAAGTTGAGGTATATGGGTTTCAACCATTGGGTCCTTTCACCCATGGTGTCCAAGCTTCCTTTTTACATAAATCTCATACTTCTAAGTTGATTTACTTATGGGTCTTACTTAGTATGAATTTGACTATGAACTATGTTGGGGTTTTATAAAAGTGTGACTATTTAACCATGTTTTGAGCTATGAATCTTTGATATATCTTGAGATTTGATAAAGGATTTTGATATATATTGCATGAGAGTACTACCAAGTGTTGGGTGATTTTACACTGGATTTATTTTCATGATTTCACTCTTAAATTGCATGGTTTTACACTAGCATTACACACCTGCCAAGTGTTTGCTAAAATGTCTGAATTATGTTTCTTGAGTTGTTGAAGGCCTAATGCATGGTATATGAGTTAAGTGACTCTATGATGATGAAAAGATGATATATATGTGTTGATTTCATGAGAAGTATCTATTGTGTTATGAGTTGACCATAGCCAATTGAGGGGTGATGCCTCAATGGCCTCAGATGGGGGTGATAAGCCATCAACCAATTGGAGGGTTGGTACCTCAATCATTTCCGCCAGAGGGTATTCATTTCCATCAACCAATTAGGGGGTCGGTACCTTAATCATTCCCGATGGAGGGTGGCCATGTTTATCAACCAATTGATGGGTTAGTACCTCAATCACCTCAGATGGGGGTGGTAAACCATCAACCAATTGAGGGGTTGGTACCTTAATCACTTCTAAGGGGTGGTCTACCTTGGATTCCAAGTACTAAGTTTGCTTGGTCTATAGAGATGGTCTCTTCCTTCACATGTAATATGTTCTATATAAGCATGTTTTATTTCAAGCACCACTCATACATGACATATTGTTATTATGTTATCCATTGTTTATAATATTGCAGTTTGCCTATGTTGCCTATCTCTTGTTGCATTGCATCCTACATACTTAGTACATTCAAACATACTAATGCATAATCTATGCCTACATGATATTACTATGTAGGGATTGGAGCTCCCATTGATTCTCCTTCACATGGCTAGACGGATTGTTCAAGTTAGCTTTGGTGAGTCCTCATGTCTGGGGACAACATCTATATTCTTTCATGATTATGCTTAAACTACATCTTGTATATTTCAGAATACTTATGGTCATTACTATGAGAGTGAGCCCGATTGCTTATCTTGGCCCCCGCTAAGTTCTATATCTAGAGGCGTTGTTGGACAAGTTATGTATTATGCTTGAGTTTTGACTCATCAATGTTATTTAAGTACTAAACTCTCTCCTTTAGTCCCAATTTCTCTTGTTTATGTTTTCTCTTGTTGTTTATCTTGCTTCTACTTCCAAGAATGTGTGTCTAATATGCTAAAAGGCTTATTTGGGGTCCCTTTAGGTTCCCCATTCGCCGTGTCACGTCTAGGCCCTAATTTGGGTCGTGACATTTTGGACTTTTGGATAAGGTATTGATGACTTTTGGAATATTGTTTGACTTCCTCTCAGGCTTGGTAGAAGAATGTGGCTTTTTTCGATTGATTAGATGCCCTTTTAGATGACATGGATGTATGGTCCTGCTTTGAATTTTTCAAAATGGTATGCCGACTTTCTTTTGAAGGATTTGTCCTATGAGATGGCCACCAATCTACATACTCATGAGTCATGAATGGAGCATCTTCTAATGGCCACGTTTAGGTGATGACTTTTGAAGAAGTATCAAGTTGAAAAGAGGAATTCTGAAGTTGCACTATTGTTGACAACGCACCGCCATATGGTCGTTCCATAAAATCTCCAAGGATGTCTTGACAAAAGCCAAACTGTCGACTAAATCTCGTAGGACTATAAGGCTCCACTATAAAGTATGAATCAAACCTAAGGGTGATATAGCTTGAGCGAAGATTTATAATAAATTCAATCCATGAATTTGAGAGTTGACCATCATCAATAAGGTGCAAATCTTTGCCTTGTAATAGTGCCAAGTGATGGAGGCGATGGGCATCATCCTGTTGAAATAATTTTTGAGCATCAATAAAACTAAAACATTTAGCTTTTTATCACCATAAATCTTGCATAAGGGTATGGTTCGATGTGCATGACCGGCATGATGATGGGTCCCAAAATATTCTCCTATCCTCCATATACATAATGTATAGGAAAATTTATATTTTTCATGTTGGAAGAAGTAGAAATATCTCTCAAACCGCAATGCTTGCAAGGACTAAGACTGCCAAAGAGAATTTTTCTCCATGAGCCATCAAACTTGCAGCTTCAAAATGCTAGCACGTATATTATCGACATTCTTATTCGGAAGCATGAATTTGCATCGCCAACAAATGAGAAAGGCTGCCAAGTTAGACTCATCTCTAAACAACTCTTCCACGCCTAGCTTAACAAAGGGATACATTTTTATCATCAGTCTGTGGAAAAAAATTCATACTTTATGTGTCCAAACGAATTATGGTTCAACTTTGGCTTTGTGGCGCGTGCATTTGAAACATTCTACGGGGGCTCTGCATATCTATGCGGTCCTTTGAACCAAAACATCACCTAATAGTAGATGGATACCTCTTGGAGATCACTTTTTCCTAAGTTGTAGAAGGCCGAAAATAATTTTACGCAACTTTTGGGGAGAAACAAATTTTCTTGAGCATCTGACTAGTTCGATTCCGCTGCCAAAAAAATGACTTCGTCATAAAAGATCCCTGGATAGGAAGACCACCAATTTCTCATAAGTCCCAAAGTGATATGAACATTTTTCCAATAAAAGTAGAAAGCCTATTGGTAGATAGGCGCCAAAGCTTACAAAGCATGTAGTACATTGTCGTCATAGTCGTATGTGAACAAAGAAGTATATATGGCATCATAAATCTTAATGTACTCCAAAGTCTCCTTGTGGTAGGGCAACACGTCCTCAACCCTTTCCTAGTAGCCAGTTGTGTAGTGGACATTTCCGAAGCCATAAGATGGAACACTCCAATTTTTAAAACACTTTTTGGAATGAGAAGATTCAACGAATGCGGCTTCCTGATGAAGTGCGAATCTCAATAGAGGAACTTTCATACTGTTAGCCTTACTCGAGAAGTTTTCTATGACATCTTTGGTATCCATATGTGATCATTATTTAAGGTAAAGAGATTCGTCCGGTGACCCACTAACGAGAGATAAGATGACGGTCGTCGAAGGTTGAACCTCCAACATTAGTGCTTTGACATTCGAATTTTGTTGGTCACTCACTATGTCCAAATGTAGATACGATGCGTTATGATCATGAAATTATAGCATGTTATGGGATCAAATCTGTATAACTGTATGCGAAACCTATAAAAGGTGGAATTTAAATAAAAGGGTCAAATTTACTAAGATTACGTCTAGCACAAACACTATGACGTCAAATTTTTGTGATCATTCGAGGGCTAGTTTTCAAATAGAAAATTGAACCAATATAGACGCGATCTAAATATGATTCTCATATATTATTTAATCCTATGAATATTCTACCCAACGACATTAACTATTATTATTTCATCATTCCTCCATCAAGATATAATTTTGTTTTTAAAGTTGCACAAGGCTGGCGCAGTCAGCTCATCAAGATTTCGGGTTGAGTTCAAAAAATCACCTGAGAGAATTCACAAGCCTTTTGATGTAGATTTTTAAATGTTCTATAGCCCCACGAGCCTAGTTCCTAAAAAATCAAATGAAACATAATTTTAGAGGTTTTCACGTCAAGATATAATTTTTTCTGTAAAGCCGCACAAAGCTGGTGTAATCAGCTCGTCAAGTTTTTGGGTTAAGTTCAAAAAAATCACCTGAGAGAATTCACATGCCTTTTGATCTATATTTTTTAATATTCTATAAAAAAGTCTAGTTCCTAAAAAATCAAACGGAACATGATTTAGAGGTTTCTACGTCAAGATATGACTTTATTTTTAAAGTCGCACAAAGCTGGTGTAGTCAGCTCGTCAAAATTTTGGGCTGGATTCAAAAGATTACCTGAGAAAATCTGCAAGCTTTTGTTTTAGGAGATATTGTCGCTTCACGAGTCTATTTTCTCGAAAATCAAATGAAACCCAATTTAGACTTTCCTACAATGAGATATGAACTTTTTACCACTGTTGTACTGAGCAATGGAAAAAGTGACAAAAAATAAGGTTTAGGAAGGGACTTACTCGTAAGACATGAACTCAAGGGAGTTCGATAATGCCGTAAAATAATACTTAACCACAAGGATACACGGGTATATATAGATATCACGAATATGGAGAATTCAATCAGATTCATATGAGTTATGAAAAATTTTAACTATGAAAAGTAGGATTCCTACAATTATGAAAAACTATAAATCCAATTATGGTAAGTTTTCATAGGATCAAATTATGGTATATTTTTTATGGGTATCAAACATGAAAAAAAGTAATGTCTTGAAAGACAAGAAGTATATGATCTGTAAGTTTGAAAATCAAATGATAACGCGAGGCAAGGTCATAAGGTTTTTTCGTGACCTTATTTCTCATCCTACATTTTCAAATGTACCAAACAATGAAGAAAAGGCAGTTATGGCAAATTCTGATTTCAAAAAAAGAAAATTATACACATATGTGTATAATTCTGTACAAGATCATGAAAATCATTCCATGCAGCCAAATGTGAAATTTTTTGAGAGGTTTCTTATATAGGTGCAAAAAGGTCTCCTGATAAGGCTACGTTTATATAAGGAGCTAAGGTTCGGAAACCTCGCATTTTGTTGAAGTGGTCAAGCAAAATTTGAGGAGAACTTATCAAAAGGGTGTTCGACGTCAAAGAAGGCTACACCTAATATTCATGCCTAAATCACGAGTTCGTATTTCTAAATTAAGCTTATGAGTTGATGGTCATTCTGTAGTAAATGACCGAATTATAAAACTATTGAAATGACAAAATGAATAACATGCTATAATATCGCATAAGCCGTAAGCACTTCAAACCAAATAGGTTGCTAAATAACCAAAAAGACAAGTAACATCTTGCAAGTTTGAAGAATGTTATTGGAAAGACTTCGGTATGTATGAATTTGAAAAAAACTTCAATTTATCGACATAGTTGTTCCAAACATTACATGTGAGGTTAACTGCCTGAAAGAAAAAGAAAACTTGTTTCACGTACTAGTGTTCCAAGGCTTGTCTTTGTAGGTTTGACAAGGTTAGCACCGTGACAAGCCTTGAAGAAGGGGGCTTTTGAAGACAGTGAAATTTTGTTGATGAAATTCATATTAAATATGAATTAAATCTTAAATTCATGATGCATTAACCAAGTCAAATTATTGGTTAATGAGGTTGGATCAAAATTCAATGAAAATGGTATGACTTAAACAAAGCCTAAATTACATTTGGGCTAGTCCATTAAGTCTACAAGATGAGTCCAACTCATACTCTTCAAGACCAAGGTCCAAATCCCTTAAATTACTCGGACCAAAGTACCCCTAAAACCCTAGCTCACACCTATATAAAAGAGTCTTCATAAGATCAAATGACACAAAAAAATACATAGAGAATCTTTGCTCTTCAATAGTGATCTGCAAGTCTTCTGCATACAGAGAAGTCTTCATCTCCAAGGAGTGAGTCGTAAGTGTTTCATCAATTCATGAACAAGGCAACGTCTTGAGTTGAAGATCGTGAAGAGAAGAATCAGAGGATTCATCTTTCGTTTAGATTTTATAAAGATTGTAACCTTCGCACAAATTATTGAAATAAATATCATTGTTTGTCGCCATTTTCCTTTCTTGATTGCTATTTTTCAGGAATGAAACTTAGTTGCTTATAATGGCATCCGATAGCCTATATTCAATATTTATCTTAAAGACTTGATACTCAATAACCAATATTATTTTTCTTAAAACAAGAAAAATTATCTCTATGTGACACACACATAATGGTAGAGTTGTGCAAAATTCGGGTCAGACCGTTAATCTGACTAATTTTTTATTTTACTAGACTATTGGGTCGAATTATTGACTTATTGAATTGGTTAATAGTTTGTTTAAAAATTAATGGGTTATCGATTATCAATTCAGGTTTAGGATTTTAATATCGGGAAACTCGATAACTTGATACCAAACCGATTATTAATACTGCTATTGTCAGTTCCCACCTCGATGCTTCCCACATTCTTTTATTACTGCTATTTTCCATATTATTTTATTAGTTTTATATTTTTATAAGTTTATTACTGCTCTTTTATTTTTAGTTTTTGTGGTAATAATGGTCATGATCCATACATGTTGTATACACTTAGTGCAATTCAAGTCTTGATCCTATTTGATAAACTACATATTTTTGACATAGATAAGGTGTCAAGCCGTATCTTTGGTCACGTCTTCTGGAATCTATCATTGCACTGGAGTTCCTGTCTATGGATCTTTTAGATCTCATTTATATGTATATCTATGAAGTTTGTATCGGTAATACAATTGATTATTTTTGTGCATAAATTGACTCATTGAGTTTAAGTCTTAAAACTTTTAATTGTTATTGGTTTACGCAATAATCAAACCGATAAAGGTCAATAACCGATATATCGATATCTTAATAGTTCCTTAATAATTTAGCATATCTATGAATCGATAACTAATAAATAAAATCTGTAATATTCAAAATCAAATCGAATCACCCGATACACAACCAAACATAATGGTGTCACTAAAACCTTTGAATAATTTCTCCCAAATCTCTTTACTTCCTTTATCTAACATACAACAAAATTATTTAATATTTTCTATCAAATCTTTCTACCTTATTTTTCGATTAATAAAATCTTCATAAATTCTTTATTGATTTTGCGGTAATGTTGCAATGTCAATTTTTCTTCACTCCTTGGGTTTTCTTATTGATTTCGTTGTGGGGTTAAAAGCCTTGCATTTTCGAAATTTTCATCAATTTCTTAAAGATAAGAAGCTTGATTAAATTTGATCTGTGTTTGTGATTTATCTCGATTTGATGATGTTTGGGTTTTATTTAAAGCATATTAAAGAAGTTGTGTATAAACTTTGAAAGTGTTTAAAGATGATTTTAGGTAGATCTGAGCTAACTTTCATATTAAAAACTTGAGGTAGGAAATGACTCCATCTATATATATCCCCTATTGTATTTCATATATACTAGTTTTAGTGTATGTGCTTTGTATGTGTGTGTCGTGTCAATCTAAAGATTATATAATAGTATTTGCCATTAAATGATACAGTATTCATACAAATAAAATTAAATAAATACTATTAATTTGATGCAATAGTTTAATCTATTATGAGCAATCAAAGATGAGAAAATCAATTAAATTACTTATAATATAGAGATATGTTAATAGTTTATGAACACATAAATTAATAATTTGAAGTTGATCAGTTAGGAGTTAAATAATTAAAATTTAATTTTTAAAAAGACTCTTAAATATAAAAAGAGTCGTCTAATGTTTTTAACTAATTTTAATTACTCTTTTTCTTTTTAAATTTGCTATATTACATACTTTTATTAACAAAATATTTGATAATCAAAGTTTTAATTGATTTCAAAGTCTTGAATATTAGAAAAATAATAATGTTTTTCTTTTTTCCTTCCTAACCTAGACAATTATTTATATAGAATAATATTAAATCAAGAGTGAATTTTAAATATAGAAAAATTCTAATTCAAAAATGAATCTTGAATCTTGAATCTAAATAAATAAATAATAAATTAAGAAAAATATTGAAAAGATGATTTTTTCTAAAGCGGGGTATTTTAATAAAGAAAAAAATATTCAAATAACATTTTAAAAACCTTCACTCTTTTAATATAGTATAAATATAAATATATGTTGGTGTATATTAATTATTGTACTATAATACTATACATCTACTTATTTTCTATATATCATGTACTCCTATATTTGGGCAGCTCTATGAAAGTTTATTTGTGATACACACCAATAGAAATGATATACAGTGTGATATACACATGGCACGAAGGTTTTCTCTAGGTCAGGCTATTTATTTGAAATAAGTCTAAATCAATTATAATATTCCTCAAATTTTTTGTGCATATATATTTATATATGTTCATTCAAGTGTTTTCTGTGTGAAAACTTTATACATAACCCATTCAGAATCACCAGTAAATCACTAGACATAGATATAAATCTATAAGAACGAAAAGCGAACTAACCTTAATCTGATGCAAGAATCTTGATTTAAGAAATTAAGATCTTCTAATCTTTGATACTGTTCTTAATCTATTGTTTCTTCTCAAAGATGATAGAAAAGAAAAGAGTGTAGTATCTGATTAACGGACCAGATCCTTATATAACATGTTAAGTACTTTTTCCAATACATTTTCAATAGGCCTCCATTAGACTTAAGAAAAGGTTCATAGGTTTTCAATTATCTAAATTAAATTCATAAATCAATATTTAACTTTAAGGCCCAAGGGTTACTTAATGATAGCATATCTACATATAATATATTAATATGTGAGTTCATAAAATAGAAATTCCTAACAATCTCCCACTTGGATCACATATTTCGAAGGATCAAACATAGTTGAAACTTTATTGTGCACAAACTTTTTCTATTTTAATTTTAAATATCTCAAAATGATCTGGTCCATCAATAATACTAATATAGGATCAAAGCGTTTTCTGTAACATATATCCGTAATTAAACCTATCGATGGTCACAAATATAGCAATATCAATGACATATATCACATACAAAAATTGCATGTAAAAAATGATCAAGTCATGTCTATTTCCAATTGGTATATTATGACTTTAACAGTCCAAAATCATTTTATTATATATTGTGCAAAATCACAATAGAAAGTTAACATCTTTATCATCAAAGTTATTAATAAACATATAAAATACAGAAATTTTATAAAACTTTAGTCTATATAAAAAATAAACTTTAACATGTCAATATCATAAATAAAGTAACAAACTCCCACTAAAATGGGTGAATCTAGAATCATTGAGTTTGTTCTAATAGGCTTAATTAATATAAGATGATTCTGAATCTTTTCCTTAATAAGCAAAAATCTAATGTCAATGTGACTTTTAACATTTATCAAACACACACATACATAAACATGAGCTCATCTCAAAATACCTAGCATAACATTATCATTTAGTCTTTTGACAAAAATAATAATTCGTAAGTGGTACTCTTATATATATATATATTTCATAAATATTAATTGTTAAATCTAAAAGCAGTCCAACAATATGTCTTTCTTTGGACTGACATATTACTAGCAAGCACTACAAATGTATCACATATTCATGATTATCCATAATTTGGCCAAAATATTTTTCAAAGTAATTTGGCCAAAATAATTTTGCATAAATATAACATATTTACATGTTCAAAGTAAATAACATTTACACAATAAAGATTATTTTGATAACATATTATACAATCAACTTACTCTTAAATAAGAAGCATAATTAGGATGTTCAAATTTAACAATCCCAATTTAATACTTTATTGTATAAAAGAAAAGAGCCAGAAAAAAAAAATACTGCTACTTTATGGAATATTGCAAATTTTTAAGATAAAACTTAAAAAAAATGAATCTAGAATTTGAACTTTAGAAATCCCAGAAAACTTGTTCTTATTTCAATCATGAATAATCCATCATTATAAAAAGTTGTGTTAAAAAATATGCAACAATCAAATTTTTTCACCTGAATTATACATTAAAAAAAAAACCACCAAAAGCATCCATAACTTGACCAAAAACAAAACAAAACAAAACAAAATTCCCAAAATGGCACATACAGAAGACACTATATTCTAATCTATATAAAGATTTGAATTTTTTTTCAAGAAATTCCCATAAAAAATTAAAAATATTCAATAGAAGATATTCTTCAACCATGATACACAGATATAGTGCCTTTCCCAAAATCTTTTTCATTTTTTTAATAGAATTGCAGTAAAAAAGAAAAAACAAAACTGCTTCTCAATTTTTTTTATGTCTTAGTTTTTAGAATTTTCATGAAAATAATTGTCCCCAAAATCTTGATAGAAAGAGATACAATTGGAATCGTTTAAAATTTATTAAATATATATTTTGAAATGATTCGAGTTATATTAAATTTATGAATATATTAATTTAAATAAATGTTATGAATTAATATAATTAGGTTAATTATTTAAGTCCAACAGATATAGATTTAATTAGAACTCATGTTAATTGATTTGGACTACAATAAAAGAGTCCAAATTAATAAGTCGAATATTATTTTATCCAAGAAGTCCATCTTGGTGCCACATGTCAAATGATGTGGCATGCCAAATCAAACAAAGAAGCCAATGAGATCATACCATGTGTCAAAATGATAAACCTATTTTATTAAAGCCCAACATGCCATGTCACTTAAATCTGACTGGTCGAAGGGAACTCTTTCCCATTATAATTTCTCTATTCTATAATTATAAATAGAGGTTTTCATAATTCAAGGGGGAGAAGAATTCTAACAAAAAAAAAAGCTAGAGAAAACTTATGGATCAAACGCCACAAATTTCTCTACAAAGTTTAAGAATTAAAACATTCAAGCACTCAAGTTCAATAACAAGCTTAAAAGTTCTTAAACTTAAGATCAAACTCAAGAACAAATTCAAGTTTCAAGAATAAGATCAAGAACAAATTCAAATTCAAGATCGAACTCAAGAATAAATTCCAAACTCAAGATTAAGCTCAAGAACCCTTGAATTTATACTTGAAAAGGTGAATCAGAGGATTTAAAGAGATTGTAACACTCACATTTTAAAATCAAATACTATAAATTATTTGCGATATTTTCGACGTGAATTTATCGTCTACAATAACATCATGAAAAAAATAAAAAAAATCCTGAAATTAAAAAACAAACAAACTTGTTTCAACAAAATTTAAAAAACAATGTATATACTAATCAAAGGTATTTTCATACTAACAACACATCTTGTGCTATAAAATGACCAAGGAACTGTTGCTCTACTTGTTCCCAACAATTTATAGAACCAGGTTCTAGATTCGTATTCCAATCAAAGAGATTTTCTTTGAGAGATCGAATAAATTATTTGACGAGATAATCACCATATATTCCAACATCATTGCAAGTTTCAATAAAGTGCACTATATGTTGTTTTAAATTTTCTTTTCCATCAAATTATTGAAGCTTAGGAAGTTGATAGCCCTTAGACATCTCTAAATTATTAATCCTTTATGTGTATAGCTTTGCATATGTAAGGAAAAATTTAGATGAGGATTCAGATTTATCTTCAATAGTTTCTATGATTTAGTCCTTCAATTGATCAATAGAAATCAAACCTTCAGTGGGGAGATGAATCTCTTTGGTCTTTGTTTGCTTTATGGAAGACTCTTCTTTGTCTTAAATTCTAGAAAGCTTTATCGGTGCTTGATTTGATCCTCTCTCAATCATGTTGTCCATCTTCTTTGTCAACTTGAAAAGTTTAGTATCTTATTCTTGCACAAACTTTGTCAAGCCTTCAAATGCTTTAGTCAAGCTTGCTAGTTGCTCCTCCATAGATGAAGCATCAGTTATCATTTCTTGCATATATCATTGGTGATGTAAGAGAGTAGCATGGACTTTTATGCAAGTCAATCTTCAAAGGGCTCATATCATACGAGTCTTTCTTTGCGATGGAGTTCTTGCAGCCAGGAAGCTCAAGTCCTTTCGATATTCTACAATACCACTTCCTTTATTCGCAACATTGTAGAGGATCTTACTCTTTTCAGAGTTCAAGACCCAAAAATATGAATTGATGTGGATGATACTTGAAGTGTTTGTTGTCATAGCATGGTGACCTTGCTCCTCGTAATAGTTTCAAAACTTTCAAAGGTAACATGAGGAATTTCCTCTACTTCAGTAGAGAACTTAGAGTCAGCAACCTTAGAGAAAGTTGATTGGGAGTTGATTTTCTTGAAAATCACTTGAATATATTTTGTTGCTCGAAAAGCTATGATGAGAGATAGAAATAGTCCCACTGGATGTGTCAGAATTTGTAGATGATAAAGTTTGTGTCAAGAAAATAATAGTCAAGAATGAAAATATCATAATTATTGTAGTATTTAATTTCAATATGTGAGTATTACATATCTATAAATTCATTAATTTGACTTTTCAACTATAAATTCAAGGGATCTTGAGGTTGATATTGAATTTGATCTTGA
Organism: Solanum sejunctum; assembly: GCA_025642045.1. Lineage (NCBI taxonomy): Eukaryota > Viridiplantae > Streptophyta > Magnoliopsida > Solanales > Solanaceae > Solanum > Solanum sejunctum. Next base: position 17,289 of record JAOTQJ010006892.1, read on the forward strand.
ATTTGTTCTTGAATTCAAGAGCTTTTAAGCTTGTTCTATAACTTGATCTTGACTTTTAAATTTCTTCTTGGACTTGATCTTGGATTTTTGAGTTTGTTCTTAAGTTTGATCTTGAATTCAAGAGCTTTTAAGCTTATTCTTGAACTTGAATGTTTGAATTCTTGAACTTGTAGAGAAATTTGCGGCGTTTGATTCACGAGTTCTCTCTAGCTTCTTATTAGAATTCTTAATTGTCCTTTTGAATTATAAAACCCCTATTTATAGTTGTAAAATAGAGCAATTATAATAGAAAAGATTTCTTTTCAGCCAGTCAGGTTTATGTGACATGACATATTGAGCTTTAATGAAATGGACTTATTATTTTGACACGTGACATGATCCTGTTAGCTTCTTTGTTTGACTTTGTGTGCCACGTCATTTAACACGTGGCACCAAAATGAGCCTCTAGGATGAAACAATATTGAGCTTAGTAAATTGGGCTCATTTAATGTAGCCAAAATCAATTAACTTGAATTTTAATTAAATCTGCATTTATTGAAGTTAAATAATTAACTCAATTATATTAATTCATGACATTTATTTAGACTAATATATTCATACATTTAATATCATTTGAATCATTTTAAAATTTATTAATATAAATTTTAAATGATTACAACAGTCACAAGAAGATTGATATAGTTATAAATTTATAAATGCTCAGGCCCTATGTAATAAGGTATGTTAGGATCAAAAGTTGAAATGTTACTAATTTGCTTCTCATGATGATATTATCTCTATCACTATCATGTGAACTGATTATATATCATCTATCTTGCTATATTGTGGTTGTTGTCATATTTTAATATAATCAGGTATAGGTGATATATGACTAAGTAGAGAGTGAGTATAAGTTGTTAAATAATAAATTGATGCCTTAGAGTTAAACTATATTTAGTACCATGTGTTATGCCAAAAAATGGCTCTTTTTGAAAAAGAAAATAAAAATAATTCGAAAATCAAAAATCGATTTAAACTCAATTAATTTGAGAAAAATCAATTCTCGAAAT
>JAOTQJ010006942.1:0-18334 GCA_025642045.1 Solanum sejunctum
CATAACGTTACCTTCCTTCGCTACACTTCGATGTCGACAACTCCAAACTTATTCCAAATTTAACCAAACTATTCCAGCAATATTTATACATGTAACCAGCTATGAACCAGCTTCAGAATAGAAACAAATCCGTTATTAAGGATGTGAAGTAACAACTTGCTCTCCAATAGTCCACAAGTTCATACGAAGCACATAATTGCGATATCATATAACTACTCACTTTGGTAGACTGTAAAAGTAGTTGATCAGCCTTTTACACTGCTATAAAACCAATATTTATTGCATAATTATGTATTAATACATAATAAAGACAGCCAACAAGATAAGAATCCTTTGTATACAATCTGTCCAGAATTTCCAGCACCAACATATTAACATATACTTCTTGTTTTTCATAAGAGAACTATACAAAACACATGTGTACACTTATTTACCACTTTCTTCAAGGTATAAGGCTTCTCCAAGAACCCTAGGAGAGTTATTTAGCTTCTTTGCAAGGTGAATAAAGAAGAACAATAATGTTGGGAGAAAGAAGAAATTTTCCAAGTTAAAAGTGAATGGATATTTGCTGCTTATGACCGCTCTTTATACTACTACTTTAGCCGACCTTCTCTTGATATTTTGACCATCTTACACCACACATTAATAATCTACTTATCAGCAGCTTGTCCATTAAACTTGGGCCAAAATGGCCCTTTAAATTGATGGACTTGGGCTTCCTATTTTGCCAACTTTTCTTACTTGGTTTATTTTGGGCCCAATTTGCTAAGTGTATTGTGATGTCTTTGGGGCCGTTTTCATTATACTTCTTGGGCTGATCATATAGGTCATTTATGATACTAAAACATGGGACAAAGTTATACTCTTAACATGGACCTTATTCATAATCAATCTTGGACAATTTCGACGTCGAGCCTCGTCTCACTTTAACTTCCAAATTTAAGCTAAGCAAGTAGGTGACTCACCTGCTAGCTTATTAAGTCCTACAAGCACCTTAGTTCTCTCAATTCATTTTAAGGCTGTAATCTCCTCAATTCAACATAAAACATGTATACGCTCGACCGTCTTTAGTGCTAGACGCACATATAGCCCATTAATGCGTGATTCATGCACTTTTGATAATTAGCACTAATTTGTCTAAACCATGTCATGTTTCATTTGCATTGTGCCATTATTATAAGTTGTGGGGTGTTACACATACGACGTCCAAGTACTTACAGTATTAGAGTCATAAGAGACCTCTACTACTTAGTCGAGTTCAAAACTTTCTATAAATTGTGTTTCTAGTGTTAGATTATGCAATGTAACATTTAAATGATCATAAGTCTTACAACATAAAGAATTAGATGCCTCATCAGCTACCAAATGAGAGGTCTTTTAATTAGCTTTTTAATGCAACTAAATTTAATACATTTGGTATTTGGAGTAAAAAGTTATTGCAGGTTTACTAGAGACTGCGAAATGCAAAGTTAATCTATGAAACCACAATACTGGTTGTAGATTACAGTATGGCTCATCTACTATGTCAAGGAAAATTTTCCTAAAAATCCAATTATTTGTTCCAAACTTTACGCACACATCTAAGTGTCATCGAAACTTCTAAAGGCCGTAGATTGGGCTTGAGGAAGTGATCCAGAGACCTCGATATTCACCCAAATGTTTACAGAAGGGTCCCTACAAGCCGCATGTTGGCCCATAAATGAATTTTGATAGCTTTTTAAGAGAGTTTATTTTGGTCTTTTTTCCATCCTTTCAAAGCCTAAAACTGTTGCTTTTGCACTTAAATAAATCCCTAAACATGCCAATTTATCCTTTTTATGCTAAAAATACTTTCTCAAATATAGAGCATGGATTCAAGGAAGAAAAAGGCTAGGGTTTGAAGCAAAAATTGGAAATTCTTCAAACTTATTCAAAACTTTCAGGTATTTAAGGCTAACCAAAATATGAATTTTGTTCTTCCATGTGCCCCCTAACCCGAATTGTTGGAGTTGTGACGTAATTAAGTCTTCCACGGATGTTTCTTAATGGTTTTTCATAATTTATAATGTCTTTCTATAAAATTTTGCATGGATTACCATTTTTATGAATTAAATGGTTGAATTAAATAATCTTACTTTTCTACGTGAACCATCATATGAATTCATGATATTTCCATATATTTTACTTAAATGTGTATGCATGAGTATAATTTGAGCCTAAAGACTGTATGAAATCCCTAAATGATTAAATTCTAATTTTTTTCTCCTAAGTACTATGAGTTAGAATGATGCATGATAAAGTTTCTATGAGTTAGGAGCTAAACATTAAAATAATGTACTGAAAGAGTTGATAGTTGATATAATGCGTTGAGCTTGCAATTGTCCAATGAGACTAGATGAATGAGTTAACCATAAGGTTGAGGTATTATGAGCATATTGAGTCTTAGGAGGAGTATTGAGCAGTGAATTTGATAAAAGTAAGTCCAACTCAAACTCAATAATTACGTAACCAGCTAGGAGATGATTGAATTGTAAAATCAGATGTTTCTTATAGTCCCAAAAAGAGGACTTGATTTTATTTATTTTAGATCAACTTATGAATTGTCCTATACCCTGACAAGGTATGGGATAGATATGGCAATGATATCACTTGGTTGTATTATCACCGGCTCATAGGTGATGATTTTTTATTAGAGAAACTCTCAAATAGTCTTTGATAGTACTCTAGTGAATAGGACATATTTGATAGATGAAAATTGAATTCTTACTTTAGACTCTTGACATGATGATTAGATTTCCTACTTCATTAGTATAGCTACTTTAGTTGATGTTATTCTTCCTTTATATGATTATTTTTGCCATTTTACATACTTGTCCTTTCAATGTACTAACATCCATTTTGGCATGCATCTTTTTGTGATGTAGAGATAGGTACTAACAGTAATCAACAAGTGCCCCATTGAGGACATAATTACATTCAATTGATTGGTGAGACCTCCCTTGTTTTTAGAGGATATCATATTTTTTCTTCTAGCTTTGAATTTTAGCCTTTTTATTTTATTTTGAGATAGTCATGGGTCTATCATTGGCTCCATATAGTCTGATGATTTAGCTGCTTCATAGACTAGACTGTTGAGATATGATTGGATTATGTTTTGAATAGTTTCTATCATACTATTCTTACTCAATTGATGGATAGATTGGTGAGTCCTCCCTTACTTTCAGAGGATATCATGTTTTTTCTTCTAGCTTTGAGTTTTAGCCTTTTTATTTTATCTGGAGATAGTCATGGGTCTGTCATTGGCACCATATAGTCTGATGATTTAGCTACTTCATAGACTAGACTGTTGAGATATGATTGGATTATGTTTTGAATAGTTTCTATCATACTAGTCTTACTCAATTGAAGCATAGATATTTGGCCTTTAGGCTTTTTTTATTATTTTGTCATTTCATTTCTTTGAGTATTCTCATTAATTGATGTATTATGATATTAGAATGTTATTGAATGAATGTGATGAGTCTAAGTGGTTCACTTGGGTCTAGATAGTCTTCAAGTGCTAGCCACATCAAGGGTACCCTCCTAGGATATGACAAACACAGTGTCAGAGCACAAAGTTTTTGTGTCCTAGGGATTCTATGAAGCCGTGTCTAGTAATGTGTTGTTTATGAGCATGTTGTGCACCTCACTTTATAAGCAAGAGGCTAAAGGACATTAGGAATTATTACACTTTCTTGTATTCTAAGTTCATGCCATAGAGTTTAACTTTATTAAAGTATTTAGCTAATTCGTGCATTCCATACTTGTAGATCATGACTTCTAAGCATATTACCACCCAAAGAGATGCTTTAGCTTGCAACACTAAGAATCACCTACTAGAGCACCTCTTCAGATGTAGAGAAGAGGCTAGGGTCGACGTGCTAGAGCCACTAGAACTCCCTAGGCACCTTCTACTTTGCCTTCTCCTACTATAGAGGCTAATTTTGGAGGAGCTATCACTATGCTCACTCAATTGGTAGTTACCCAGAGTAGGAATCAGAGTTCACAAGCTGCTAGATCTAGCTTCCAAGAACCAACTTCTGTGAGAAGACTTTGAGATTTTCTAAGGATGAACCAACCAGTCTTCACAGGGTGTAAGTTGTGGAAAACCCTAGAATTTTATTGATGAGATGTGGAAGGTGTTGAAAGCTATATAAGCGAAGGAGGTTGAAGGATTTGAAATTGTTTCCTATTAACTCACATATGTTGCAAATATTTTGTACAATCATTGGGAAGAGAGCCGAGGTAAAGATGCTGAGCCTATAATTTGGGATGACTTTGAGAGTGTCTTTCTTGATCACTTCTTTCCACTAGACTTGAGGGAAGTAAAGGTTAAGGAGTTTTTTATATTGAAGTAGGAGGAGATGAATGTCTAAAAATATATCCTTAATTTCATACAACTATCCGTGTAAGCTCAGAGATGGTCCCTGACATGTGATCTAATATAAGAAAGTTCATATCTGGCTTGAGCAAGCATGTGTAAAAAGAGTGCAAATCGACATTGCTAATTCCAGTCGTGGACATCTTAAGGCTTATAGTCTATGTACAACAACTAAAGGAGTACAAGAAGACAGATAAGGAGGAGCACTTAAACAAGAAGGCTAAGTCATTAGGGTATGAGCCTAGCCAACATAAGCAAATTAAGGGGGTTAAGTCATATTTTTAGAAGAGGTTATTGAATTATGTACTATCCTCAGAAAGTGCACAAGCTCCAAGTAATAAGTATCATTAAAAGTCTCTGGTCCATCAGCATTCCAGAGCTTAGGGTTCTCAATCTAAATCTAGTGTGATGCAAGGTTTGAGGGGGAAACCATAATATGGTAAGTGTGGAAAAGTCTACCTAGGTAAGTTCCACGAGGGTACCAATGCTTCCTATAGGTATCGGTAGATTGGGCACATCCAGAATGACTACCCAATGAGAAGGCAGGGCATTGGAGGTAGTAAAGCTCATTCTTTAGCAGCACCACCATCCAGAGGTAGGTAGAGAGGTACCATGACTATTATATGCGGGTGTACAAACTGTTCATATGCGCTGGGAGCAGGTTCAGGAAAGTACACCATATGTTGTCACTGGTATGCGTGGACTCTTTTCCTATGATGTGTATGCCTTACTTGACCAAAGTGCCACTTTATCATTTGTAACTCCATATGTGGTTAATAAGTTTTAGATTCTTCCTGATTGTCTTCTTCCGTCCTTCAGTGTTTCTACTTATATTAATGAGTTCAGTCTAACTAAAAAGGTATACAGAGATTACATGTTGTTTATCTATCATAGAGATACTTTTGCGAACTTAGTTGAGTTAGAGATGCTTAACTTTGATATGATTCATAAAATGGACTGGCTTGATGCCTGTTATGCCTCTGTTAATTGTAGAATCTAGATAGTCAAATTCCACTTTTTGAATAAGCTTGTTATAGAGTAGAAGGGTAGTTCTTCAGTTACAAAGGTGATTTTATTTGCTACCTTAGGGCCAGAATATTAATGTCATGCGAGTTAAGGTTGATGATGTAGAGTCTGCACCTTTGGAGTCAGATCTAGTTGTCAATGTGTTCCTTGATGTATTCCCTGATGATTTGTCTAGAGTGCAATTTGATAGGGAGATCAACGTTGGATTGATATCCTCCCTAATACTCATTGATCTCTATTTCACCATATAGAATGTCTCCTATAGAGTTGAAAGAACTCAAAGTATAGTTGAAAGATCTCTTACACAAGAGACGTATTAGGCTGAGTGTCTCTCTATGGAATGCCGATCTTATTTATTCAAAAGAAATATAGTTCCCTATGGATGCGTATAGATTTTCTAGTTGAATAAAGTGACCATTAAGAACAAATATATCCTTGTGAGGATTGAATATTACTTCGAAAAACATCAGGTGCCACTATTTTCTCAAAGATAAACCTCAGATTATGGTATCAAAAGTTAAAAGTGATAGAATGTGACATCCCAAAGACAACTTTTGGAACCCAATATGATCACTTTGAGTGTTTGGTAATGTCTTTTAGATTGATCAATCCTCCTGCCACTTTTGTGAACTTGTTGAATAGAGTATTTAGACTATACCTTGATATGTTTGTGATTGTGTTCATCCATGATATTTTGGTTTACTCTATAGATGAGGAAGAGCATGTTCATCACCTCCAAATTGTTCATCAGACCCTCAAGGATAAGGAGTTTTATGCCAAATTTTCAAAATGTGAGTTCTAGGTTAAATTGGTGACACTTTTGGCCATGGTGTCTTACGTAATGGTATTCGAGTGCATATGCAGAAGATTTAGGCAGTTAAAACTAGCATAGACTTACCTCTCCAACTGGCATGAGATGTTTTTTGGGTTTGCTGGATACTACTATTCATTTGTTAAGCGATTATATTCTATATATTCACCATTGACAAAGTTGACTCAAAAGAAAGATAAGTTTAAGTGGTCTGATGAGTGTGAGAAGAGTTTTCATGAATTAAAAACCCAATTAATGACTGCACCAGTGTTGACTCTACCTGAAGTGATTAATGATTTTGTGATCTATTGTGATTCTTCTAAAATAGGATTGGGATGCATTTTACTGCAGAGAGGTAAGCTCATAGCCTATGCTTCCAGTCAACTTAAGAACCATGAGAGGAATTATCTAACTAATGATTTAGAATTGGCTGCAGTGGTGTTTGAACTATGATTTGGTGCCAGTACTTATATGGAGCACATGTTGATGTATTCACAGACAACAAAAGCCTGCAATATGTACTCACCCAAAAATAGCTTAACTTGAGGTAGAGATATTGGCATGAGTTACTCAAGGACTATGGCATGAGCATTCAAGCATCCAGGTAAAGCTAATGTGACTATTGATGCTCTTTGCAGGCTTTCTATGAAAAGCACTACTCATATGCAAAAATAGAATAAGGAGTTCCCTAAAGAGGATTACAAACTGTTACTATTCTGAATTTAACTAAATGAATCTAGCGAAGGTGGATTACTTGTGCATGTAGGTCTACATCATATCTTGTAGTAATCATGGTCCCATCTTACTTCAATTGAAGGAATATATACATAAGTAGAAAGCAATGGAATTCGTCAAAGAGGAAGATGGGGTATTGAGATACAAAAGTAGACTTTGTGTTCTAGATGTAGATGGTATTTGAGAAAGGGTTATGTCATAAGCCCATAAATGTAGGTATTTTATTCATCCAAGGTCTACAAAAATGTACTACGAGTTAAGAGAGATTTATTGGTGGAGTAGGAAAAGAGACATTGCAGACTTTGTCTCTAAGTGCTCGAACTGCAAACAAGTAATGTTGAGCACTAAAGGCCATTCAGAGTAGCCCAAAATTTTGAAATTCTAGAATGGAAGTGGGAGATAATAAATATGGATTTCATGATAAGATTACCTAGGTTTGGTAGACAGCATGATTTGATCTTGGCGATTCTTGATAGGGATGACTAAAATAGTCCACTTCTTGGTGGTAAAGACTATTAATACGATAAAGGACTATGTCGTATTATATATTCAAGGGATTGTTAGATTGAATGGAGATTCTTTGTCTATCGTATCATATAGAGGATCTCAATTCACTGCCTAATTTTGGAAGTTCTATAAGAAAGGGCTAAGCTCAAAAGTGAACCTTAGTACTGCTTTCATCCTCAGACTGATGGTCAGGCAGAGTGGACGATACGTACTTTGGAGGATATGGTGAGACATGCATCATTTACTTCAAAGGTAAGTGATATGGCCACTTGCCTCTGATTGATTTTGTCTACAAGAACAACTTTCATTCAAGTATTTCGATGGCTCATTATGTGGCCCTCTATTGTAAAAGATGTAGATTACCAATTAGATGGTTCAAGGTAGGTAAATTAGGGTCGATTGGGACAAAATTGGTATACCAGGCTATGGAGAAAGTAAAGATTATCCAAGAGAGATTAAGAACAGCAAAGAGTCACCACAAGTCCTACACTAATGTTAGGTGAAGGGACCTAAAGTTCGAATTAAGCAATTGGATGTACTTAAAAGTGTCACCCAAGAAGGGTGTAATGAGATTTGGGAAGAAAGGAAAGTTGAGTCCTCGATACATTGGTATACTAAATTGTGAAGAGAGTGGGAAACATAGCTTAAAGCTACCATAAAAGCTGGCAGCCATCCATTCGGTCTTTCACATTTCAATGCTTAATATGTGTTTGGGAGATTTGTCTCTAGTTGTGCCTATCAAAAGAATTGTAGTGAAGGATAACTTGAGTTATGAATAGATCCCAGTCTAAATTCTTGATTGTCATGTTCACAATAATGAGAACCAAAGAGGTTGCATCTCTAAAGATGTTGTGGAGATGTAAATTCGTTGAAGAGGCTATATAGGAAGCCAAAGAGGATATGAAGGCTACATATCCTTAACTATTCGTTCCTCCTTATGATTAAATTGGTGGTACTGATTCATTTTTGTTCTGTGAGTTAATTTTCCATAGTTGAATTGAGTTCTTATCTCTGAGTTGCTGCTCTTCCCCGAGTCCGTGAGTATTTGAGTATGCATGTCTGTAATTGTATTCATGCCTAATATTGATGATGTTAGATGTAGTATTAAAATTCTAAATACTGAGTTGAGGTTGATTCGGGGAGTATGAGTATTTGAGTGTCCAAGTGTATAAATTCCTGCTTGATAGGTCTCCTAGTTGCTCATCATTCGAGGATGAATGACTCTAAGGGGGAGATATTATGACACCCCATAACTCTATTCTTATGTTACCTATATTTCAAGTCTCATTCCTATATGCATAAAGCGTATTAGAGTTAAAAGAGACCTCTATTATTTATTTGAGTTCAGAACGTTCCAATAAATTGACTTTCTAGTATTAGATTGTCAATGATCTACTTTAAATGATCATAACTCCTAGCCACAGGTAACTAGATGTCTTATGACCTACCAAATGAAAGGACTTTGAATTAGCATTCCAACACAACTGATTTCACTATGTTTAGTGTTCTAATTAAATGTTTTGGTCATTTTACTTGAAACTGACAGATGCGAAGCTGTTCTAAGAAACCACAATACGGGCCATGATTAAGGTATGAGTCATCTTCTAAGTCATGGAAAATTTTTCTAACAATTCAATATTTTGTTTCAGACTTTACGGGGCCATCTACATATCGTAGAAACTTCCATAGGCCATAGATTGGGCTCTTGAAAGTTATCCAAGACTCCAAAATGCACCTAAAAATTTACAAAAGGGTCCCTATGGTCCATATGTGGGGCCGCAGATGACTTTTTATAGCTTTTTAAGAAATGTCATTTTGGTCTTTTTCTATGCTTTCAAAGCCTAAAACTAATGGTTTTACACCTAAATAAACCTCTAAACATATCAGTTCATCCTTTTTACGCTAAAAACACTCTGTCAAACGTAGAGTAATGGTTCAACGGGGAAAAAGGCTAGGGTTTGAAACAAAAATTTGAAAATTATTCCAAGCTATTCAAAACTTCAAGGTATTTAAGGCTAACCTAAACATGGATTTTGTTCTTCCATGTGCCCCCTAACTAGAATTATTTGTGTAGTGAAGTAATTGAGTCTTCCATAGATGTTTCTTGAAGGTTTTTCTTAAATTCACATTTATTTCTATAAATTTTTGCATGGATTGCTATTTTATGAGTTAAATTGCTGAATTCAATTAATTTACTTTTCTACAGAACCTTAGCATAAATTCCTGATATTTTCATATAGTTTACTTAAATGGGTATGTTTGAGTATAATTTGATCCTAAAGAGTCTATGAAATCCCTAAATGCTTTAATTATACATTTGTTCTCGTAAATGCTATACATTAGAATGATAGTTCATAATGTCTCTAAGAGTCAGGAGCTAAACATTAAAAGAATGTAAACAAAGAGATGATAGTTGATGTGATGAGTTGATTTGACAATTGCCCAATGAAACTAGATAAATGATTTAACCATAGGGTTGAGGTCTTATGAACATATTGAGTCTTAGGAGGAGTATTTAGCACCAAATTGGATAAGAGTAAGTCTATCTTGAACTCAATAACTACGTTGCCAGCATATGAGAGGATTGAATTATAAAATTGAATATTTCTTATTGTCCCAAAAAAGACTACTTGATTTTATTGATTTTGGATCTAATGATACTTTGTGATATACCCTGAAAAGCTATTAGATGGATGTGGAAATGACATCGCTTCATTGTATCATCACCAACTCATTGGTGATGGCTGTCGATTAGAGAAACTCTCAAATAGGCCTTGCTAGTACTCTTAGTGGATGGACATAGATGATAGGTGAGTAGTCATTGTCTAAATTACATTCTTACGTTAGACACTTGACATGATGATTGAGTTTCCTACTTATTGAGTTGAGTTGTTTAAGTTGATTTTATTCTTTCTTTAAATGTTTATTTCTGTCATTTTACATATTCATACATTCCATATACTGACACTCATTTAGGCCTGCATCTTGTCATGAGGCAGAGGAAGGTACTAGCAGTCATCACCATGTGCCCCATTGAGGACTTAATTACTGCCAATTGATGGTGAGTCCTCCCCTAATTTTGGAGGATATCATGTCTTTCCATCTAGCTTTGAGTTTTATCCTTTTATTTTATTTTGAGGTTGCCATGGGTTTGTCATTAGCATCACTTAGCTAGATGATTTAGAGGCTTCATAGACCAGACTATTGAGATATGATTAGATTATGTGTTGACTAGTTTCTTTCATACTAGTCTTACTCAGTTGATGGATAGGTTGTTTGGTCTTTTCCCTTTATTTATAATTTTGTCATTTCTTTCTTAAGTACTCTTATTCATTGATGTGATCCGTTATTAGAATGTGAATGAAAGAATATGATGAGCTAGAGTGGTTTGTTTGGGGGCTTGCGATAGTCTCCGAGTGTCGGTCACATCAAGGATACCCTCCTGGGGCATGATAACTATTAAGTCTCATAAGGACTTTTATCAATCCATCAACAATAAAGCCTTTCAGCTATCAACCATCCAATTAGTTTCCAATCGTATCTTTCCAGAAAAGTTTAGTACAATCGTTAAGAGGGATATCAATTTAAACCAATCATTTGAGTTCGATTATGAAGACACTCAGGGCCATGAAGTTCTATCAATTTCATCATCATGCTCAATCACAATCATATTGTCATGGCTTTAGACTAAATCCTTAGGTTTATTCAAGCAATTCTTTTAATGAATAATATCAAGCGTTTATGAAATAATTTATGTAAGAACACTTGTTCAGTAAATCTAGTTCATGATGGTCTTCAAGCATGTAAAAATACATAGAATATATAGTTTATAAGAAAACCTTCAAAGAACTTGCAAGTAGACTCAATACTTTCATAATTTTTATATTACAATAAATAGGCCACATAGAAGAACAATTTCATTTTTTATTTTAGCCTAACATACCAGGGATAAAGAATGACAATCAATCTTTCAAGAATTATCTTGAATCCCTTGACCCTAACCCTTTTCTCCTCTTCTTCGCTCAAAGTTTTCTCTTAGTTATAATGTAATAATAACTTAAGAGTAGGTTAAGGAACCCTTTCTAGGTGAAAAATGACCTATATTGGTAATGAGTTAACTTTAAGAGGGGTAGAGAAAAGTCTAGAATGCTCCTTGAAAAACTAAAAATTTTCAATTACTGTGAAATAGGCCTATGAACTAGGTCCACATCGTAGACTTGTTCCCTCCAATTTTATATTTTTTTGAAAATGTTTTGATAGATTTTCTAATTCTATAAAAAATAATAAAACAAAATTAAATATATATCTACGACAGGTCCATGTTGAAATTGGTGCTTTTTCTCCAAAAAATTATCTTTTGATCTGGTTACTCGAAAATTAATCCAAGACCACTTGCCTACATAATTATTTATGCTGATAGTGATTCCAGCCTCATATTTCCCAAAAAGGTTTAGGATGATGCGTTATGTGAGATCTCTCTCATCTAGGCATATTTTAGTAATTTTATCGTGTCTAACACCATGATTAATTAATTTTTCCTTTAGCTTGGCAAGGTATTGAATTGACTGGCAACACATTGGTTTGTTATACAATCACTAACTCATAAGTGGTCATTGTTAGATAAAACAAACTTTCATCTAGGTCTTGATTGAACTTTGATTGGATTGTATATGATTGTATCTCTATTTAAACATTACTCTTGCTTTAGACTTATAACATCTTGACAAAGTTCCATATTTTCTTTATTTGACTTATCTAAGTTGACTGTATTCTGCCTTGATGCATGTTTTATTAAGCCATTTTTCATACGTGTACACTCTACGTACTGATATTCATTTGGACATAGATTATTGTATGATTCATAGACATGCATTAAAGATCATCAACAAGCACTTCATTGAGGATCTATTCGCATTTAGTCGATTAGTGAGACCTTCTAGCTTTAGAAGGATTCCCACATCGGTATCATCTAACATTCTAATTTTGATTTTTTCTTCATTATGATTTAGGATTACCATGAACATGTCATTGTCACTACTTAGACAGATGCTTAGAGGCTTGATAGACTGAATTGTCGAGTTGTGATTGAATATTATTTTTGACTGGATTTGTTCATACCAGTTAGAGCACAAAGTTCAAGATTTATAGGGAATCTTTGAACTCGTGACTAGTAAATTCTTGTTTATGGGTGTGTTGTGCACTACAGTCTATATACAAGAGGTTATGAAACATTAGGAATGGTTACACTTCCTTCATATCTAATTCCTGCCATAGAGTTAAACTCTCTAAAAACATTTTTTTAATTCATGCATTCATAGTTTGAGTTCAGACCACACCTACAAGAGGTGCTGCTAGAGTAAGAGGACATCTTGCCAGAAAAAATGTTAAACAGATTGAACTGCTAGTCCCTGTTGAGCAACCTTCATAGGCTAATGTAGTAATGCTATACTTCATTGAGCCATGCAGATGTTCACACAAGCTTTGAGCGCACCTACTGGTAGACAAGGAGTAGTCAGATAGGATGCGCAGAATATATCCAGAGTTCGTGAGTTTCTGAGGATGAATATACTTAAGTCATAGGGTATACAACCAATGCATATCCAAAACAACTACATTGATGAGAATTAGAAAGTTTTTCATCTCATGCATGTAGGGTATATTGATAGTATAAGTTGGATGCCTACTAGCTCAAAGGTGTGTCCAAACTATGGTTTAACTAGTGGAGGAAGAATAAAGGAGAGGTGCACTAATTCTGACTTGCACAGTGTTTGAGTGTTTTAGGAAGCTCTCTTGGGGCATTTATTTCTAAGGGAGTAAAGGAGTCAAAGGTAAGAGAGTTATTAAACCTAAAATAAGCTTTTATGTCTATGCAAGAGTATGGACTTGATTTCACCCAACTGCCTCGCTATGCTCTAAAGATGGTTTCAGATATGAGAGGAAGAATAGGTTTGTATATTGATGGGGTAAGGGACTAAAGTAGGAAAAGAGGGGAGATAAAACTGTGAATGATATGGATATTGGAAGATTGATAACTTATGTATAACAAATATATGATGAGAGACGGTACGACAAGGAAGAGTACAGGAATTAGACAGCAAAAGACATCCATCCATAAGATTGGGAAGAGAAGGAATTGGAACGGTAACAGATTTCTATAATGGCCAATACCATCATCTGCTAGTGCACATATAAATATAATCAAAAACAAATAGAGGTCCCAGAACATCAGAGCATAGATTTCTCAATTACAAGCTATCATGGCTCAAAATTCACTAGGTAAGTCGCTATGTCGAAGGTGTGGAAAACTTTAATTAGGAGAATGTCCTAAAGAAGGTAATATATACTACAGGTATGGTAAAATGGGTCACTATTCGAGAGATTGTCCAAAGTAGACTAACAAGGCTTATTTGTCTATACCAACACCATCAGTTAGAGGAAATTAGGGGGGTGTTAATTTTGGCATGAGCAAATTTACAAAAAGATTGAATGCCATAGGTAGTTACCAAGATGCGAAAACTCCCAAAATGTTGTGACAAGTATGATTTGAGTCTTTACTTTTGATTATTATGTTTTGATAGATCCTAGTGCAACCTTATCATATGTGTCTCCTTATATGGCTAGTAGATTTGATAGAACTCCTATGAGTATCTTAAACCTTTCAACATGTCTACTCTTATTGATGAGTCTATCTTAGCTCAAAGGGTATATAGAGATTGTACTATGTTTAGCTATAGTAGGGATACCATGATCGACTTAGTGTCATGACCCAAGCCTAGAGTCTAAACATGAGGTAAAATGGGGAACCCGAAAACCCCCCCAACAAGCCTCATAGCATATCATTTCATATCTTGGTCGCGAAACAATTAAATGATATTTGAAGAATGGAAATAAGGGAAAGGGGATTAAGGGAGAACTTGTCATAACACAGAGTTAAGAGATAATAGAATCAACTCATGGAATAAATACATAGCTTTGTCCAACAACACCTCTACTACATAGATAATGATGGGGGCCAAGACATACAATCGGCCCCACCATCATAGTCAAAAGTAAATGATAAAGTAAAGACAATCTTAATACATAGTGTGAGAGAATAGTCTTTGTCCCCAGAATGGAGGAAGCACAAAAGGCTAACTTGAACAATCCATCTAGCCACTAGAAGAATCAGTAGGAGCTCCAGTCCCTTACATGGTGATATCATGTAGCCTAGAGTATGAATTAGCACATTTGAGTGTATGAAGTATGTCGGATGCAATTCAACAATAGATAGGCATCATAATCCCAAATGCGTAACGATAGGCAATAGGCATGATATAGCAATATGATATGCATGATCAATGCATAAGTAAAACATGCTTTAGTAAGACGCACTCATATAGAATATCCTATGTGTAGAAGAGACCAAGCTAGATTTCCAAGGTATGAACCTATTAGGGTTAGCGATGATGCTGCCTCATCACTTAGGTAGATGAGTGCAAACCCCCAACTATGTTGGTGATTATGCCAACCTATCACCGATGTGGATAAGTATGAACCCCCATCTAGGTTGATGATTATGCCTCCTTATCACCGAGGTGGATGAGTATGAAACCCCATCTAGGTTACCTGGTCTCTTGTCCCTCCTGGATCGAGTATGGTCTAATGCAACACTTTATATAGGATTCATCATAAGCTCTAATGCAATACATCATGTAGGAATAATCATATACATAAGCTCACCTCTTCATTATAAGTCATTCATGTCATATCTCATGCTCATTTAATCATCATAACATCATTCATATCATATCTCATGCTTTTGTCCTTTAATTCCTCAAGAAATCATAACCGGACATTTTATAAAACTTGTGGCGGGTGTGCAATGGGGGTAAAAGACCATGAAATTTAGAAATGAATCATGTAAGAAAATCAGTGTTAAAACTATCAATCAACACCTTGCAACACGCCGAAGACATTCACATCAAAATCCCTCATGAAATCCAACATTAGATCCAAGATTTAGAGCTCAAAACATTCTAAAACAACCATACTTTCATAAAGTAAAATCACTATGCAGTAAATTCCTCAATATACAAGACCCATATGTAAAATCAACATTAATTCATGCAATATTAATTAAACAAGGTTTAGGCACCATAGGCGGAAGGACCCAATGGTTCATTACGACATACCTTAGTTTGGAGAGGTTCTTGAAGAAGACTTTAATGAAGACTTGAAGCTTGAGTGAAATACTTGAAGAAATACTTAAGGTTAGTCTTGACTTTGGGAGTTGAATTTAGGGTGAAATATGGGTCTAAATATTTGACTGAGATTAGGGGATGTTTAAGATGATATGATTGTGAAATAAGGCTAAATATATGTATTTTCTAGTGTGGAGCTCTTAGGCCCAAGACTTAAAAGTGTTGGACTGAAGTCAAGAGAAAATAGGACCAAAACAAACTACTCACTGAAAAATGCATTTTCTGCACTGGAGTGTTTTACTAAAATGGGCATAAATCCTTCATCCGAACTAGAAATGAGGTGAGATGAAGTGCATTAAGTACATAACTCAAAGATAGTTTAGTTGGTAGGTCGTGGTCCACCTAGGTTTTTATGTGCTAAGAGATATTCCCCTTCGAAATGGACCCTCCTAAGTAGCGTATTTTGTGATTTTTGGACTTTGATACGGTTTCTCTAAAATTTTGGTTAGGCCCATTTCCCACTCAATTTGACCCCCTTAATAAGAATATGAAGTTGGATTTTAAAAATAACAAATGAATTTTTAGATATATGAAAAACAAGATTTCCGGGCACTTCCAAAGCACGTTTTTGGGCACTTTCTTTTGGGTTGTTTCAACATCTCTCCCATGGGAATATTCGTCCCTGATTATAGAAGAGATGTATATGACCAAAGTAATCATGAACAAATCAGTTCCAATATGAATGCAGAATTACTTTTAAAACACAACTTTCAAAATCTTAACATAAGTGTAAAATCATCATAAAATTGCCAACCTAAACATGAATGCATATAATGACATAGAGGCTGAAATGCAAGACATAAAATCACAAAAGGACTTGATGTGTTATCATAACCTTGAATAGAATGAAAGAGATAATGGATATAGCTCCTCCATGCCCGCTCTGGCTCCCCGAGGGACACATAAGAATAGATGACTCTTCCCAAAGGGCCTTAAAGAACACTACATCATTATCAATCCAATTCTCCACTCATCCATCCAACACCTCCACCGGGACCTTCTCTTAAGTCAAATTCCTTAACACCCTCAATCTCAAAGTGCTCTATAACACTAAAATCACTAACACATCATATCTACCTAAAAGCATAACAAATCGTATTAACCATATCTACACCCAAAGGCAATCCCCAAACTTAAGCAACTTTACGAACCTCACTATACACTCAATAAGGACTCATAATCCTCAACTCAATTGTCAATCTTAAATAAACCTAACCTACTTGGTACCATCACCACCACCTCCCCTAAATAATGTGGACTCAAAGTCCTGCCTAATCTAGTTCTCTTATCCCAAGAAGATTTGGAACCATCAAGAACGCTATACTACTATTCTCAACTTCCTTCAACCTAACTCCGTATGTAGCTGACCAATGGATTGTACTAGTCTCCTCCTTTCCACCATCAACAACACATGCTAGGCTACCTAAAGTACCAAGCGTAATACTAACCTTACCGGAAAAAAAACATATGCACACTCACAATATAATTCATAATGACTTCTAACTACCTTCTTGCTACCCATAATGCACACTTACCACAATTAGCAAACAACCTCTCATACTCCAATACATGCAACACTACCCTAAAATGATTCACAAGCTCTAAACAAAGCAATACTTAGTTACTAGAAATCACAACAAACATGCCAAGGTAGGGTTTTAAGACCGTAATCAAGAAACCCGCAATCATTATTGGTGCATAAGTCAACCAAGCAACTCCATCAATACTAATAATACTTACTCCTAATCCGAAAAGACACCTAGGGATATTACCTACCTTCATTCTGACTTGGGGACAAAACCCGAACAAAAGATCAATCTTAGAGAAGTGACTAACTCATCGTATTTGACTAAATAGATCAGTCATCCTTACCCATCATATTACAACCTTACGGGTTCAACACTCATTAGAAACTTGCTATACAAGTAGCCCAAACTACCCCAAGACCCTCAACACAACAAGCTAAGTCATTATTACACAGGAATACTTATAATATGCATGCACATACTCTTAAAGAGACAATAGTCATTTTCAAAATCATTTCAATACACAGTTGCGCTTAAAAGCCAAACACCATTCATAATAATTCATACTTAGGCTCAAATACCAAAATCATAATTTCATAGTCAGTACTTATACATAAGAATGATGCATTCATATACAAAATTGTGCAAGCATCCAAAATGCTTAACGAGCAAAAATCAAAGACATATATATGATCATAATAATGTTATAACCAACATTTTATCAAAATCATACCATAAAATGAAATTGGATTTACCCATATCATAATTTTTCAAAATAATCTGTGTACATGAATGCATATGCTATGAACAATGAGGAAATGACATTGATAACTAAGACTCCCTTTAAAATCAGTAATTATAGTATGAAGTTGAAGTGAAAACATAATTAATTCAATATTTAAATCCATAGTGTAATTTGTCATGCATAAAAAATTTCAAAAGGGGAACATGCATACTTATAACTCCATAAACCCAAGGTAAATCCTTATATAATGGTCTAAATCACATTAAAATCATCAAATAAACACTAACCATGAACCAATAGAATATTAGGAATCATAATATTCAAATCCCAAATTAAAATAAGTAA